>JADDOH010004108.1:0-134900 GCA_016648135.1 Agrypnia vestita
ATGGGACGTCATGAAGGTATGCGAGGAATATTAATGATTGCCAAAGCAATAATATTAAATTGTGGGCCTAATGCACACCGGTATACTGAAAAACTCGATAAAGAGTGCTTAAAGATTGCTGACCAACGTGCAATGAGGTCACTCGAGAAGGCAACCAAAAACAAATCGACATCTTGGAGGCTTACACATCGGCAGAAGATTTATTATATGGACCAGAAATAGACGACCCTATGTAGGTAATTTTATAAATTCTATTTGTATTAATTATTTGTGTATAAAACTTTAAACGCGTTTTTCTCAAAGTAACATTTTCAAATGTCCGTTCGTGTCCACGATATTTTAAAAACTACCCGACAGATTTAAATGAAATTTATACATCATATTTAAGGCGTTAAAGACTTGTACTTAATCGAAGTATTTTTTTTTTCACTTAAACTTTTTTATAAATAATAAATGAGTGATTTTTTTCCTCAAAATTCATAATTAAGACTGCCATTTTGCTAAATTTGGAAAAAAAGCTTCGATTAAGCACAAGATAAACTATTGAACTACTAATTTTTTTTGTTTCATTAAATTTAGATAAACCACTAAGAAGTACTGCTGGACACCCCGAGGCACTACTTGCGAGACAGGGGTCAAGAATCGAGCTGCTATTGT
The DNA here is from genome assembly GCA_016648135.1 of Agrypnia vestita. Taxonomy (NCBI): domain Eukaryota; kingdom Metazoa; phylum Arthropoda; class Insecta; order Trichoptera; family Phryganeidae; genus Agrypnia; species Agrypnia vestita. The sequence goes on from JADDOH010004108.1 coordinate 658, forward strand.
GGTCCAGCATTAATAATTCTATTTAAAATTTTCGGTTTAGTTACTTGAAATATAGTGTAAAACATTGGTATTATGTATTGAAGAAAAACATTACAGAACTGTTCAAAAAAATCTTGAAATTGTCTATTCTTTCACACCTCTGACTACACGTAACCCCTAAGACGAATAAATTTCTCACATTCAATATATGTTAATTATTTTAAGAATAGTATGGTTTTACAGAAAATAAGTTAGTGTTGTGGTGTGAATGGTGAAGGGCAGTGGAAAGAAAATGAGATATCGAAAAAAAAATGCAAACTTTGATGTCATCATCATACACCATGTATGACGTTATTTATTTTGAAGAATGAAATTGCTCGTAAATTCTATGATTTGAAGAATCCGCTCCATGATATAGTAATTCAACATTCAAATTATGAAAAATTACTCATTATTTATCATATTTTTGTAATCCGTGAAAACCACAAATATTGTTATCATTTTAGTAAATATTCCTTTACCACACACAATCACCACAATCTTAAAACCTGCACAAAAATGGTACACTCTTATGCTTGCTTGCAGCAGTATTTCGACTTGTATTGTATAAATATATTTTTAAATATAACCCAGTCTTGGAAGTATTATCGATTGATATTATTTTGACACAAAAGCAAATAAATGTTAAAAAAAAAATAATTAAATCAATAGTACTTAAAGGGTGAACATTATCAGTTTGTGTGTAGATAAAGCGGTGCATATCACCATATTTTCCCTATTTTATCAGCCTGATAAAGGGCTCTCGACGCATTAGTTGTGAGACCAGTAAAATTACTATACACACGTGAATGTTTGCAGAAGATTTATAAAATTTCAATTTCACATTCCAAAGTAATTATTTAAGTATTGTCAATACTAATACTATTTTTTTAGTAAATTCAACTGGAATATGCCTTTCTGCTAGACTCAGGAGAATTACGCATAAAAAAAATTATAATATTTTTAAGAAAAGAAGAAATTTTTACATTTTAATTCTTTTTTAATTGAATTTGTAATAGTAAATGGTACGTGTTATTGTTTTCATTGGATATTATTGTGCAACAAAAACTTTTTTCATACAGAGTTATTTGTAAAACATTAATAACCTCGCAGGGCTACATTCCTGCCTTGATTATGAGTCGAAAATGTTCAAGTTATTATGACCTAATATCAATAGCTAAGGAGATATGCGACATCAAAGTTTGCATTTTTTTGCAATATTTATGACTTATTTTTTGTAAAATGTTGGACTATCATTACAGTAACTCAAATCGATTACGAAAAACTCATTCATTTCTGAATGATAAAAGAAATGATAAAAACCCTGAAAAATTTCTAAATGGAATGTTTTCCAATTGGAATTCGAAGGTTTTTATTTTTTTATTTGACTTGTATTAAAGAGAATGAATTTTTCATATTCCATATAAGTTACTGTAATGATAGTCCAACGTTTCACAAAAAATAAGTCAGAAATTTTGAGAAAAAAATGAAAACTTTTATGTCGCATATCTCCTAAACTATTGATATTAGGTCATAATAACTTGAACATTTTCGACTCATAATCAAGGCAGGAGTATAGCCCTGCGAGGTTATTAATGTTTTACAAATAACCCTGTATATATTATGTATAGTAAATAAAATCTATTTTAAATTAAAATAAAAAAAGTCATCTATATCTTGATGAATGATGTTTCCCTGGGAATTAAATCCAGTATTGTGTTCTTGAAAATTTTGAACACACCACTCAAAATATTCTAAAAAAAATATAAGATCATAAAAGACAAATGCATGTTGTGATTTTTGTATTCAAATTTGTTAGTGTACAAAATTAGGTGTGGGTACTAACAAAATAGTTGGATTAAATAATACTATCACATACAAGGCTAATAATTAACAAAAAAAATGTGTGTACAAACAATAAAAAAAAAATAAGAAAAATTCCAATTTTATTGTATGTTGTTAGGCGAGTACATATAATATGTATTATAAATGTAAATATAACACAGATAAAGAACTTAACTCAACTATACGACAAAAGAAACACTTAAAGTGCAATGATTGAAAGACAAATAAGAATCTAATTTAAAGCGCAGTTCTTACCAACATTGCATTTTCCCAAGTAATATACTTTTAAACATATGAAACATCAAATACTTTAAACCAAATTTCGTTAGAGGCTGGTTGGCCTTCACATGCAAAATCACCAGCCATTGAAGGTCACCCCCATTAATACAAAGCAGTACTGACCCCGTCAAACCATTTGAAAAGAAACATGCTTGACAAAAACATTGATTACATTGATTAAATCCCAAAGGATTTATATTTGTTCACTGTCAAACGGATGGCATTACAAGTTAGAAATAAAATAATAATTCTGCCAGGTAAAAAATGTATCTACAGAGCCATTGACGTATTAGTATATAGACACATTATTCCCATACTGGCTGACATTCATATGTAGCAAATATTGCATTGAAAGAGACAACAAATACGGCACACTTATTTCACAAATGATCTGCGCGTAGACAGAAAAATCAGGGAATTTGAAGTCACGGTGACTAAAATAACATACTCTTTCTTACAATAGTGTATGATACTCTGTTCCTTTTTCGCGGGGACTTTTTTTTCAGCGTAGTGTCGCACCCAATCATTTGAAGATCCGTTCGATAACGAATGTAAGTAAGGCAATTACCTTACTTTTGAGTTGCCAAGATTTCACGTTTGTAACGTATCTACAGTTTAGTTATCATTAAACAGGGCTATCAAAATTTACCTCGAGAAATATAAGAAAGTAGTTGGATATATGTAATTATTCTCACCTTGAAAGAGCTGTGCACCAGAGTTTCATCCAGATCTATCACCATGCACTTTTTGTGCATGTCCTGATGTCTCACAGGCGGCAGGAGCCAGCGAGCCGAGTCTGCGGCTGCCAGGGGCAGCTGCCCCCCGGGGGAGGCTCCCCCGGGCCCGCCCGCACCACCCGCACCCGGAGGCCCTTTGCCCCGGCCTCCTCCCCCGCCCCAGCAGCATAGCAAAGAGCGTAGGAAGCCTATCTTCTTGGACGGGGTGGTGGGAGGTGGTGGGGGGCCCACGCAGGCTGACACTTCGCTGTCATTGTGCTCCGAGGCTGAAGAACAGAAAACAAGTACAAGTTATAAAACATGATAAGTAACATGTTTATTTATACTGGTTCCTGATATTTTTGAATGTACTGTAACACTCAGAGTTATGTTATGCATTCTGCAAGCCTTTACGTAAGTTGAATTTGCAAATTACTTCTCTTTAATTATTTAGAATTATCAAAAAAACTTTTTAAAAGAAATTTATTAAATTATTTGTAATATTTAATATTTATTGTATTGTGTATAATTTTACCAGAAATTTTTCTTATAAAATAAATATAATAAAAAAAACCTGATAAATTTTATATCATCAACATAGGTTTCTAGTGAAAATCAATTAAACAGAGCAGATATAAATTCATCACCTCACGAGCAAGTATTTGTGAAACATTGCAAACTTGTATGGCTTAAATGAAAAATATAGATTCTCAGCAACATTGCAAGGGCAGATTTTGTACATGAAAGAGAAGTTGAAATGTTTTAATATTTTCTTCTTCAAAAACATGTTGATATTTTCAATACAAAAATGGTAAAAACTAAGTTTATTTTCATTAATTATGTTTTAACATTTGCTTATTACTTATAGATAGTGATGCAATAAATACTACTTTCACGAATAGGAATAATTCAACAAGGTAACGAATAACACACCACCGTTCTTTTTTTACTAAGAGTTTTAATTATTAAAATTAACCACCGGCAAATTTTTGTTCAAAAAGCACAACATTTTTAAATTCCCAGGCGTTAGACGATTTCTTTTATCCGTTTGTTTGTACATTCCCAGCGGTTGAAAATAAATATCACTTTTTTCACGCTTACGAGAGGTCATTTTATAAGAGTTAACACTTTTACACGAATTGGAAATAAAATGGAATGAACAATATGTATTACAAAACAAAAACTACATGAAATGAGCACCTAACCTTAATAATAATAACCTAACGAAACTAGATGAAAGAACTCATGTTACGCCGTGAAACAAGTAACAATTGACAACAAATCCATTCATTCAATGTTAGGGGAATCCCCGATAATAGAGTGCATAGGTGTGTTCGGATACAAGGTGCACAGCCAAATCGTAATTTGTGTTGCGTTCAGTTATAGTTTGCTTTTAATATTCGGCGAATATGAATACTCGGTAAATATCTATTATTCGGCGAATACGAATATTCATATTCGTTGCATCACTACTTACAGATACATATTACAAGAACATATTGAATGAAAAATTTAAACTTTTTATATTTTTATGTCTGCTTAACCAAACAGTGTGCAAATTTACATGTAAAAAATACAAATGCATACTTTTAGTGAGAAAATTTTTCACGCACAATTGTTTTGGATTGACCTTCAACCACTCCTCGGGCACGTGCACCCATATAAGTGAAAAAATGTGTACAATTTCGGGGGGCGAGTGCACACATATGCAAGGAAATTTGTTTTGAAAAAAATAATGTTTGGAAAAGAAATCTGATCCCAGGCATGGACACACTTGCGAGCAAAATAATATTCTTAGATTTTTCTAAGAATATTATTTTACCATTGTTTCTGATCTAAACTGTCATTTCTTAAGTCATTTATTTTCTAAACACATGTAAATTTTCATCTATGTACATTTGAATTTCGCCTAAAACCCCCAGGTTAATATTTTCTAAAATATTAGTTGTTCGAATTGTTTTTACTTCGTTCTTCGGGTTTTTCAAAACTGTGTTCTTTTTATTGTGTGTTTGCTTTATTATTTTATATAATAACAATAATTAATAACTAGTTAATACATTTTTGTATTAGCTTAATTTTACTTAAATTTTGTGTTTTCGAAATTTCTTAAAATATGCAAAAAATATTTTTCAAAAAATGAATGGCTTTCTTCATGATTTTATCTTTGGCGAAGGCTTCGCGATTTTTTTTTTATAACTTGAATTTTGAATTAACTAGGTTCTACTGGACTATAAAATAATAAAAAGAAAAAAAATTCACCTGGGAAGTAATTAAACATATTATTATGAAAACATTCAGTTTTAGTTTTCATAAGTCGTGTATTTATATAATGTTGTATTGTAAGCTTTTCAAATATATATATATATATATATTTTTAATACTTAAAACAAAGTTGTGCAGTGAAGGGTTAAACGGTAATTTCAAACGATGAAAGAATACTTGTGGATTATAAGTTTTTAAAACATATCAGTCAAGTAATAAATTAGCAAAATCCACAAACAATTGTTGTGTGAGATTCTTATTCAAGCAAGTATAAATTACGCAATAATTATGCTACGTCAGTCATTTAAATAAAAGCATCTTATTGCTTGAAATGTTGCAATGACTTGCATTTTACAAATTCTTAAATAATTACTGCTTTGCATTTGTTTGAAGTACAGCGAGAACCTCTCACAGAGACTTCACAGTTTAACCTTTTCACAGGTGGTCGGTCGCGGGAGGTGGTGTAAGAATTGATACTTATTGAAACAAAGTGTACAAAAGGGAGATTAAATTATGAATTCTTCAATGTTTTCAATTTATAAATTAATCGGGGGAAACTCAACTCAAAAGGTATCCAACACCATAAAAATTTTAGACGGTTCTCAAGGGTTGTAGAAGCTAAAATTTTCTCACTGGGCATATTGGCTAGTCGTTAATATTTCAAAATAAAAAGAAGGGAAAAGTTGAATGAAACAGAATTTTTGTGATTATTTTATCCTTTTTATTTTGGTTGAGGCTGGACATTCACTTTACAACTTTGAAATTCAAGATTTAATTGTGGTACGGGGCTAGTAGGTAAACTGTGTCCAATATCAAGTAAACATTCATATGTATCATTTCTTACGTAAATATTGTTAGAGTGAAAAGTTATGGTAGAAAAGGACGAAGATTTAATTGTCAGTCTACTCAAATTAATTATATGCTGTCATCTTTCACACGGCCATCACGATTATGTAGGTCTTTGATCGAAGTCAATCAGAGTAAGTCGTTTTCATGTAGAAAGGGGGTAAAACAAATATAAAAAATTTCTCTCCAAACTGTTTTGGCAGTGTAGAAAACTGCACACATCGATTATGTGGGACACATAGCATGAAAATAAAAATTTTGTGCCAAATCTTTGATATTTGTCATCCGTCAAATTTTGCTTATCACGGCTCTCGACTTATCGAAATAATAATTTCAGTGTTTAATACGACTAGTAGTTAAGAAATTAGCTATCGCCGATTGCTTGCTGCTAGGCCTTGTGGGCGGCTGTACTGGCTGCTGTGCGGCCGTTAGTGGCCGCCACGCAGTCATTAGTGCCTACTATGCAACCATTGGTGTCTGCAATTGGCTATCATCTATTGCCTGCTTTTAAAATTTTTTTCAATGAGCAACTCAAGAATAATAATGATGCTTTTTGCATTCATGTATGTATGCAAAAATATGCAACATACACACCCGATACTGCTAACTCAAAATATTTGCCGAGCGCTGATAAATCCGAAATTGAAGATCAATATAACATAACGTGCCAGAATAGACATCTAAAACAGGTGAACAGTTTCAAATACCTCAGTGTAATAACATCTCAAGATGGAAAGCAAAAAAGTGAATTGGATAGGAGGATAGGAGCTGCAAGCTCGTTCCCTGTATTATCCCGTATTTAGAAAAGCGGAGCTCAGCCAGCAAGCAAAGTTGGCAGTATTTCAGGCCAACCTTAGTGTACGGCCAAGAGCACTGGATTTTGACCAAAAGAACCCACTCAAGGCTAATGGTCGCCGAGGTGGGATTTCTACGAAGAATGGTAGGAGTTACCAGAAAGGACAGAATCAGAAATACTCAAATAAGAGAATGTCTGAAAGTAGAACCCTTATTGATGTTTATCGAGAAATCACAGTTACGATAGCTGGGACATATCTTGCGGATGCCGGCAGATAGACTGCCAAAGCATATATTCTAGGCAAGGCCAGAAGGCAGAAAACCAAGGGGCCATTCTAGGAGGAGCTGGGAGAAATAGTTGGAGGACTGTTGCGAGGCAAGGTTGCAACTAAATCGGGCTGACATGGAGAGTGAAGCCCAAGATAGAAAAAGTGGAAACCTTCTATGCGGTGCAGGGACCCCGACCCATTAGGACAAGAGGTAGAAGAAATATATATAAATATTCCGTAACTAAGAATGAAAAAAGAATTTTAAGACAGCGGCCTTTTAATTAATGCTTATATTTTCTTAATTACTGTAAATGATGTTTTCAGTCTATTAATTTTATATCAGAACAAAGGTTTTATCTAAGTTACTGTTCTAAAAAAAGTCTAACATATACATTCTGATATAAATTAATAATGAAATGTAACTAAATTAAAAATCAATAATAAACTTTGTGAAAAACTTAGAGACTGATCCCTCTGGCCATAGAACTTTATTGAAAACTAATTGTAGGAAAAAATGTACTATTTTGAAAGAAAATGAAAAATTATTATACTTTTACCTAGAGAAATAATATTAGTTAATATAGCGCCTATGAAGATTATTTCTATAACAGCCTTTAGCAAAATGCTATGATAGCAATTCCATACAGAGATACATGTTATTTAAATAGGGCATACAAAACTACATAATGTCCGAGACATGGGGCAAATTTTCACAAACATCTCAAGCAAAATAGGTCATGAACTCGTATTTGGTCAATTAATTGACCCCAATGGTATGACCAATGCCACGCACACTCGCTTACGTATAATTTGAAACCGTTAGTCAAGAAAGTCACAAAGTGTTGGTGATTCCACATTCGGTCACCAAATCAATCTGTTATACGGAGCCAATTGAAAATAAATTCTAATAATAATTGTCCGGCACGGAAGACGGAATGTGATGAATGAATATATTTATTTATAGAGCTCTCAAAAAAAAATTCCTTCAAATCTAAGCTAAATGTCAATTTCAAATGATTTTGGTTAGCATTCCAAACATAAAATAAAATATTATGTGTACATTTTTCTTTCGTGTATATGAAAAATCTTTATATTGCTGGAACGGAACTAGGGAAAATATTGTATACTTGGGCTGCAATTTAAATGAAAGATGGGATCCTTCAGTTCAGAGCAAGCTCGCGCAACCTTAAGCGCATGAAAAAGATGTTCTGCAGTCATGATCTCAACCTTAGATTACGAATGCGAATGTTCAGATGCTGTGTGTTTTCAGTATCATTTTATGGAATGAAAGCATGCACGTTTACCGAAGAATTGATAAGGCGATTTGAAGCATTCGAGATGTGTGGATCTACAGAAGAATACTCAAAACAAGCTGGATGGACAGAGTTACGAATGAAGATGTTATGGCTCTCGGACGAATAAAGAAAAATAAGTTATTAAAACAATCAAAAGCCAAAAAATTTAATATCTCGGATATGTAATGAGATATCCCGAGAAGTACGAGATCTTGCATCTCACAATGCAGAGAAAAGATTGCCAGAAATCAGGACAGGGAGAAGGAGAACATCATGGCTGAAAAACCTGAGACAGTGGATCGGCCAGTCTACTGTAGAGCTGTTCCGGGCCGCAATAAACAAAGTTCTCATAGCCAACACGATAGCCAAAGTCCGTTGAACGGATTGGACATGAAAAGAAGAAGAAATGAAGCTAATGTACTACTACTCAATAAAACAAGTTCCTGTCACCTTCTAATGAGATGTTCAGAATGAAAATATCTCCACAAACAATTTTTTATCAGCAATTCAGTTTGCACCGTTTATACTATTCTTTTCTTAGAACCAGTTCAAAAAAATTGAAGTAAGTATACAAACGAGTGACTGATTTTTTACTTTTACTGAAAAAAATATAATTTTATAAAATATTAGTCGAAATTTAAAAACATATCATAATTGAGTTTTAGTGATTCATTTAGGGAATATTCAGCAGTCTCGTAATCCACCAAAAGAACCATTAGACCAATTGAGGAAACAAAAGTTTGACAGGCACTGTTCTAAATTTAATGCTACGGAACACTTCCTAAATCAGATAAACTGTTTGAAAATTACCGTGCATCATCATGTGGGCTAGGAATGTAAAACTGCCACAATACAAAAATGCATATTACAGTACTTTTTTTTTACTGCGTATTTTTTAAACTTTATTTACAAGGTACTTTGTTTATAAGGTAGGCGCCAGTTAATATGATCACAATAGGAAAATCAAACATAATAATTTTGTTGTCCGTCCGTAATGTCCATAATTTTGTTACAATTCACGGCAAAAAAAAAACATTTCTGTCATTTTTGAGGGATTACAGCTGGTTTGATTCTAATATGTGAAACTGATTCTTGTATATTGACACATTGTCTATGTAATCCTAATTTTTTAAGTATCCACAATTGAATTTTCTGGGCAATTCTACCATTATATTACAACACAATGAAACGCTGTGACTCCAGGACCTTTAAAGCCTCAGCACAGGCATAGATTAGATGTTCGGATTGTTCATCACATAAATTTGAATGGATTGTAAACAGCAGTGAATGTGTTAATTTAAATGACCTGTTAATGATATCTGCAGTAAAATGCAAAACTTAACATTTATCAAAATCAAAGCCGTGGATTCAGTAAATGAATCTTGGATATTAGCAGAAAACAACTGACTTCACCACTATGCATCAGTAAAACCAATTTTCAACATTGAAAATTATTTAAATATGTAATCTACCATGACACAAACCGACTGCAGATTAGGGGATTCCCAAAATAAAAAAGTGGTTTGTGTCTTGGCTAAATTAATTTTTTTAAGTCTGACTAGCCGGAATCTGAAACCGCAGCCCTGGATGATTCTGATTTCCGAATCTCGTATCACACCCCACTTTGCTATACTCAGTAAGACAATTCTATTGATATTATTGTTGTATTATTATAATAAATACAGACTGTACGACATTGTATGAGACTTACAATGCTGACATGTTATTCGCATTTTCAGCACAATATAATATAAGATAATGAGTTCTAATGATTGTTTGTTTCAAACATTAAAAAATATGTATAACAAAACAAAACATTTCGAAAATAAAACAATCCCATAAATATTCAATGTTATCAGTTGAATGGGTTATCGGGAGTTTCAATTTCTTCAGATTTAACAACTGATTTTAATATTAAAAAATTATAAATGAAGAATTTGTAAAAATAGCACCCGGTCTAACTGGAAAGAGACCAGAGTTCTCAAATTCAGACCCGCCGAGCGGAGCAAGGAGGTTTGAAATTTTGTTTATTTATTTCGAAATTGTAAATTTTTTTACAATTCCATAGTAAAATATTGTTAAGAGATTCTGCCATTTGAGTTTGGTTTGGAAAAGATAGTCTTATGATCATTTCCGGAGGTATCGAAGTTGTTAAAATTACAGGGCGTGCTCTTAACCTGTTCACTACTGACACAGTGCGATACGCATGATATGACCGGCATGTGCACACAGCGCTAGACGCGTTGGCCCAACTTTTATGCTTCAACCAAACTTAAACGCGTTGAGCGCCAGTTGTGAATCATTTCTAGACTCAGCACAAGGCAATTTATCACTCTCCGTCAGCTTGGATTGATCCGTCAATTATACCAATAATTTGGATCATTTTGTCAGTGGTTTAGCGCAAAGTTAAGTGTCATTAAAATGCCCTTTCTTTTCATTATCAATGCAGGCAATTGTTAGAAGAAAAAGACAAACATTATGAGGAGTGAGTGCTGTAACACGTGGTTGTAACGGATTGTTTGACACAAATAACAGGAGGAAATAAATCCAGATTCATTACATCAATGCGGAACAAAATGAATGAATTGCAAATATGTTATCTATGCCATTTTTTTGTTATTAACCCTTAACCACCTACAATACGTCTCACAGACCCCGTCGAATTAATAATCATGAATATTTTTGCACCCAAGTTTCGTACTAACTCGTTCGTTCCTGTACCTTTTCCCCGTGCCCTTAAATGTCGCACAAGCGCTCGTCGAAGTTGTACGTACGTGCGTTTGCTTCAGGTGCGTAAAAAACTATCGCAGCGAGTCTGAGAGACCTATGGTTGGTGGTTAAGTAATTTTTTTAAATTGTATTTTTTTTTATGGTTTTCGTTTAAAATGGCTCTTAGGCCCGGTTGTTTCAAGTTCGATCAAAGTAAGCGGTCGATCAAAGCATAGATTTTTACGAAAACGGATCGTCTGATTGGTGGAGAACGTAAAAATCTATGCTTTAAAAAAACGCTTACTTTAATCCCACTTGAAACAACCGGCCCTTAATAACACTAATATCGAGCGATGTTTGAGACAAGATCTGTCAAGATCATGTATTAGAAGAAAGTTGTGCGTCTGATTCTGAATATGAAGAGCCAACTGTACTGGGTTAAGAAAATTCTCCATCCTGACATCAATTGTCTTCAATTTTACGTGGAAAGAAGAGTTTTCATCTGAAGATGATGAGCCTTTATCTGAAATTCGATTGAGACCATGGAAGAAGAATTATTTTGAAAGGAATCAATTTCGTTGGTCATCTGCCCCACAGTTTTTACGATTGAGAACTTTATTTGCAGCATAATATAGTGCAGGGAAGAGAAGATAAAAAACCAGCATATTGGAGTGAGTTAAATCCTTTGTATTGTCAACTGGATATTTGGCAGCATTTTTTAAATGACGAATGCAATGTGAAATTGCAACAAGTGAAATTGCAACAATGTGAAATTCAACGTATCCTCCACGGAAACATCAGCAGTACTAAAGAAAGGTTGGCAGTTAGTAAAAACTATTCAACTTGCAAATACACAAAGAAACACAATACATGTGTTTCGAATGTAAAGCAACAATTTGCCTTGAATGCAATTTTATTGAATTGTGATTTTATGGAGAATTTTTATTTTTTTCTACGTTTGTTAATCATTCAACATTAAAAAAAAAGTAGTAAGAAGTTCCTATTCTATATGATAATTTTTGTGAATCTCATTTTCCAAATATGTTAGTTTGTAAGCCTTAAAAGAGATATTGACAATCATTTAAGATTAAAAGAAAAAAAAAAATTGATTTCATGTGCCTTCTTTTCTAATAAAAAGTTTAATACGTTCCTCAATAGAATTTTAATTTAAAAAAACCCTTTCTTTACTAAATTTCACCATTGTGAATTATTTTATTCGGGAGTCCCACAGACACATGACAGGTGGTTGTGTAACAACAATATGTGGTAGGTAGTTGAGGGTTAATAATGTTTATTTCATTAATAAGGTGTTTTTTTTTCAAATTTTAAAATGATTTTTTTTTAAATCTCCTTTTATTTCTTCATTGGTAGTTTAGTATGGTGCTATGGTAATTTAAATAGAAGAGCGATATCCAGAAAATTAAGTTTTCCGATAACTGTCCAGTCCCAGTGGGGCTTGGACCAGTTTACTGTAATAACTGTTCGCTCTGATGATTTAGTAGCAACATAGAAATTTTGTGATCATATTCAACCTGTTGCCCACCCAATTTTCTTTTAATACCTTTTGAAGAAAAATATCCATCCACAAAATTAAAAAATCTAAAACTAAAGAAAAACATTGCAGGTTAAGGGAGTAATTATTTTTAATGAATATTTTAGGTCTTAGGTGCTTGACTGAACATAATAAAATCATATTTTTATATCAGTCCTATTTTCATGACACAAGCATTAAGAATATTGATGCGACGCGCATTCCATGTTCGCATCTCTATTTTAAAAATATATATACAACACAAGTGTATATAAAACATATTATACGTCATGGACCTTCAAATGGTTACATGCCCAAACATTTTGATCAAATCATTTTTTTAAATTTTCAAAATCACAATATTTTTTGTGTTCAAGGTAATCAAATATGTATGAAAAGAGCCTGTAAGCTCCCAGCTAAATATTTAAGCCTTGCCTAAAAAAAATGAAGGTCACATACTTCACAGGTGGTGGTTTAAAGGTAATTTCTACCAGGACATTACTATCATTTTTATTTATCAATACATAACTAACACAAAGTAAGAAATTGAAAAAAAAGGCAATGTAATTTTATTTACATCTTTCTCAATACAGAAAAATCAGTGTGCTGCCCTGAAAACTTATTGCAAAAAGATGTAAACTTGCAATGAAGTTAATATCTGTAAAAACGTAGCATTTTCACAATTCTGGACATCACAATTAGATCATTACAAAAGCGGATGTCATCGATATAACATTAATCTCATTGAAATAGAAATAAATGTAGGTTCTCCTTGCAAATCCTGCGAAAAGGAAATGCGTATAATATTTAACATTCTTTACACTAATGGTTTACGTAAATCAGGAACGGCACGGCTGTCGCACGTTGCATAATAAAATTTCAATTAATGTATTAAAATAAAAACATTATAATGTTTCAAGGTTGTGAGCGCCAAGCTGTTATATACCGCCAGGTCTTGTTTACCTTAATAGCCCGAACACGCCTACCTTTCAAACGCAACAAACATGTCTTTTAATACGAAAATCACTTAATATACACATAACAACAGTTTTTCCTTATCCTTCGTTATTTGTAAATAATCAGAATGCCAACAAAATATGTCGTTCTTGCGGCTTACCGAATGAAAATAGATAGTTAACAGGTGAACTAGCGTTAGTCTATTTACCTCTTTCTGGCGTATAATTGTTTAGTTGTTCGTCATCCCGTGACACTTGAGTGATAATAGATGATGGGTCCATTTAAACATTTGTTTTGTATCTTGTTATTAATGGTGACTTGAGATTTGCAATAAATGTACACCATAAAATTATCTTTTATCTCCTTTCTATCTTACAAAATGGCAGATGGCTGCTGGCAACTACAAATTCCTACATTCAGCTCGGTTGTTTCGTTGTTATTTGCAGAAGCTCGCTATAGCTATTTCTGTTTTTCATATTCGACAGGTTGTTGGGAGAAAGAGATACAATTAAAAATGTATACCAGTACGCTAGAATGTTTTCCCATTCATAGACACACCATAGATGTTGGTACATTTTCTTTATAAAGCTTTTTTCACACGTAGATACATCTATCAGATTTGCACTACGAAACTAGTATATTTTACTATACCAGATACTGGAAGATGGTCCTGTTAGAAGCCTGAATAACCGTCGAGCTTGCATGCGAAGATGTATGAATGTAGACGAAGCGAAAGTTGTATATCAGGACAGAAGAGTATGGCGCTCTATCCTATCCGCTCTACCCCCACGGGGAAACGGCGTGATGGTAAGTTAGTTAGTTAGTTAAAAATAATATTTAGTTAAGGATAAATTATAGAAGTCTCACAGATTTCTATAATTTATCCTTAATAAATTAATCATCCCTCTGGGGACCAAAATCCAGTACCTAACTATGTTCTTAGAACATACTTTCATATTAAAATATTGTGAAAAATGATTATTTCGTCGATTCAATTATATGTTTCATTATTATTTAATCCGTTGTCCCAAATAAAAAAACATGAAAATATAAAAACTTTTCTGTTTATACCTTTTAAAAGACAAATTTTATTTAATTGAAGATTAACCGGTCGGGTGCCAGAGCTCAGATCTGCGCGAAAACTTTTGTATCCTCTATGTGCTGACACGTATATGAATTCGGCCTATTTTATCTGCGTTTATGAGTTTTTAAAGCTTATCATTGGTTGTATCCATGTATCTCAAGTTTTTCAATGAATGTAACCTCATTTGCCGCGCAAACCAGACAAATCATTCCGAGTGTCGTTTTCGAACCGTGCATTAAGAGGCCTCAGTACACGTTTTTCCTATTTGCTCTCGATTTTCTAAATTTAACGTAAACTTATTAAATCATTTTGCAAAACCCATAGCTGAACAGGCATTTAATCAATTTTATTATAATAGATCCATTTACTCTTGAAGCATTTCCTAAAAATACGAACAAATATATTGTTTTAACATCAAAAAAATTATAACCCCGAAACACTATTTTAGTTTTCATGCAATCGAGTTATCATTGGTACCCTTAAATCTCTATATTTTCAAATAAAGACCAAATATTTTATTTACAAATTGATTGTATAAAGTTTGAAAAAGAAGTGGTGCTATTCAGACATTAATATTTTTCGACAAGTTGTTAAATATATCATTCTAAAAAAGACAAAAATTAAACGTTCTGTTTCCTATATTGAAGTATCCATAAAACCATCAAAACATCGATTATTTTAATTAAATTTTACACGCGTACTAAGAAAATTTCACTGTCATTAATATAAAAATATTCAAAAAATTATACCTCGTACTCAAGAATTCGAATTAATTAAATCGTATAGTCTGTTAAAAGATCATTTTTCTTTCAAATCAGACTTCGGTTGGACGGTCCAATCTCTCATTTCTTCTCTTACCTCGTGTTGTATGTAGCAATTGAACAATGCTGGTGACATCTTACTCCCTGGCCAACACTTGCCTCAGCACTGCTGTCTCCATATATTATTACAGCAATTTCATTTTTATATAAGCTCCATATTGTGCATCTATCTTTGAAGCTTAGCCCTATTTGGTTGAGCACGTTAAAAAGCTGCTTCCAATCTTCCTTGTCGAAGGATTTTTCCAGGTCTATAAAAGCCACGTGTGTGTCTTTGTTTTTCTAGAATGAGTCTTAGACTAAGAATTGCGTCTCTCGTGCCTGTTCCTCTTCTAAAGCCAAATTCGTCATCTGAAAGTACACCTTCAATCTTCGTTTCCGCTCTTTTCATATTTGTGTTTGTCAGTACCTTTGATGCATGCAATATCAGACTTAGGGTTCTGTGTTGCTCGCATATAGTTGTGCCAGGTTTCTTTGGTAGTGTTTTTATTAGACATTTAGTGAAATCCTTAGGTACTTCTCCTTTGTCATATATTTTGCAGACAAGTCTGTATAGTGTGTCTATTGTGCCGCTGCCTGCATTTTTAAGCAGTTCTGATAATTATTAAGTAAGATAAATTATAGTCTCACAGAGACGAAGCTATTTATATTGGAAACGTCTATGGAAAAATTGATAGGGTAGCCCAGGCCTTATGACCTGTATGAGCTGGCTTGAGTGATTGATCACTTTATGACTTTACACAATGCAACATTCACCAATTCCACCATAACAACATCATCACATCAAATTTTAAAAAGTCGTGTATATGTTTTAAATCAGTTTCTTTCATATATTCGAGTACAGTAAAACCTCGATATAATGGACTAATTGGGGGGACGGGGTGTCCGTTAAAGCCGAAAGTCTGTTAATAAAAATAGGTTTAAAATAAATCAAAAAACTTTTTTTTTAAATGTGTAGGTACACTGTATTTAGATATAAATAAAAAAATACAAAACATAAACAAAATTCTGTTTAATTGTCTTCGGACATTCGTCGTGAAGTGACGTTGCTGTTTGATATCGACACGCTTGCTTTTGGTAATCCTGATTTGAAAAAGGAATCAAGTTTTGTTTGCACTTTTGAAGTTTGCTGTTTTTTGCTATATTGTTCACGTATACGAGACGCAGACATTCCAGACTCCAACTTTTGTATAATTTGTAGTTTTTGATTGATTCTTTTCCGTTTGTCCATATTTAAAGGGTAGGGTTGCGAAAATTTTAATTTATTTACTGGAGTACACTAAATACGTTCACTCACTTCGAGTAAACAAGTCAAACTGCTATAGAGTTGCGTGAATCCCGGCCAGCGTGGCAAAAACCCATAGAAACCTATGCGTTATTATATCAGGGAATCCCCTAATATACTATCGCTCTGGCTAAGTGCAGTCTACGAGCAGGACGGCATTATGTCTTTAATTCTATTGCTAGACGTATGACGTGATTATCATGGCCGCTAAAAATTGTTCACTTGTGGCAACACTAAAAATTGTTTACATGTGGCAACACTTGAATTTAAGCATGTATAATATTAACAGGACGTTTTAATTTTTTTACATTTGACCTGATTTTTTGTCCGTTGTATCCGAAGTCCGTAATATCGAGGTTTTACTGTATTTCAATAATTCCATATACGTTTTCCATAAATAGCTTTGTCTCTGTGAGACTTCCATAATTTATCTTAATCAATCCCACTGTGGACAAAATCCAGTAATTGTGTTTTCAGAGCATACATATAAAAATATATACTGATCTATATAAGGAATTAAAAAATTTTAAATAATAATTTTCAGGCATATTCTAGTGTATATATTAAAGAATTCGGAAGAATATAATTTATAATTTAAAAAGGATATTGCTTGATATTTTACTTTAAAATATTTAGGTATCATTTATTTATTGAGGTTTTTTTACCAGCTGTGATATCTATGTATACTATGTCATGAGAAGGATTATAGGTGTCTCTAGTATAGTCCATTTGAATAAATGAATGAACTAATTTAGAAAATATACAATACAACTCTTAAAAATTTGATAATGGATGTTCTTATGGAAGAATTGGTGAACATCACAATGTGTAAAGTGATTGCTTAAGCCAGCTCATACAGATCATAAGCCCTGGGCCACCCTATAAAGACTTCCATAGACATTTCCCATATAAATAGCTTCATCTCTATGTGACTTTTATAATTTAAATAATCTTCAACATAATCTATTTATTTTGTGTTCCGTCTCGACGCCTGGAATCCATTATGAGAGAACAGCCTGCTGTTTCGGCACTTAGACACGCGTTCCTACCCCCTCTGATTCCCTGTTTGCGACATAATTTATTCCCGCTGGTATCCCTGTTTCCGGTTATGTCGGCGTAACGGTTTATCTTTCATATAACGTCGTTGTTTCGCGCCATTTGCACGCGTCTAGACACGCCAACTTTTGTTGTGATTTTTTTGTGTTTCTATTGCAACCTACCCCCTTAATTTTTGATCCCTAGGTTAACAAACATTAGACTATACAAATTTTTAACATAGTGCGACAGGACGTTGATATTTTAGTGTAAATCCCGTGAATTTCGTCAAACGATTTGTTAACAAGATGGCGGACGAGCAAGCTCCTTCGCCGGTATCCTCGAATGACGGATCTTCTTTCGAAGAACCGAGTCGAAAGAGACGCCGCGTAGCATACGACCCGCGTGTAGACCACCTGCTAAAACAGGTGACTGCTCTGACGGAGGCCTTGTTAGCGGGCGGCGCGGCTCCTGCATCAACAACGCCGCCAACGCCGGAACACGTGGCCGCGAGCGAGCCCAGCGTGGAGGACGCGAATGCGTCCTTTATTCAGCCGCCGCCGAGCCTCAGAAGGGCGAAGAATACGCTGGAGTTCGGCAAGCTCAGCACGGTCGTGAAGGAGCCGCCAGTACCGAGAGCGGACCCGAAGCGGATCGAACAGATCTCGAAGTTGCAACACTTCGATTCCGACGAGTGGTCAGGCGTTCGCTATGCGGAAACGCAGAGAACCTACGCGGCGACTCCCACATTTGTGGAATTGTCGGTGAACGACGACTTGAGAAGGATCGATAACGCGCCGACCCATACTGGCTTGCTGGAAAGATCGCTCGCCGCGCTTTCAAACGCCTTGCTCGCCCAGAGAGAGACCCTGAGAGACGGGATGCAATCGCTGGTGAATTGGGCATCCGAACCCGGCACGGATCTGTCCGCTTCGGCTCTCTTCGAGCGGATTCAGTCGATGTTCACCAGCGATGCTCCGTACAATAAGATTTCGGACGACATCCTGCAGATTGTGTGCGGCAGACGGGCAGAGTGTATACTGAACCGGCGAAAGGCCATATTGGAGGGCTTCAAAGACCCTTTCGTGCGAGAAGGTGCGGCCAAAATCCCTCCAAGCTCGGGATACTTGTTCAATAGGGAAGAGCTATCGGCGTATATCCTAAAGAACGGGGGCCAGGAGAAGGTGATGGTCTCGCCCGCAACCCGAAACCTGGCCCAACCGTCAACATCTCAGCCCCAGCCGTCAACTTCTCGTCGAGCTCCGAACCAGGGATACCTCCAGTCCCGTAAGCCCTTTCTGCCGGAGCCGAGGAACAGGGAGCGAGGCCCAGGGAACCCGAACAGGAGACCTATCCGGAAGGCAGACCACGGCCGAAAACCCGCTGGTGACCGTAGCCGTAGAGGTAGAAGATGACGCGAGGCTGAACAACCAGTTCTGGGGAGGACGCTTGAGGAGGTTCCAAAGCAAGTGGAAGGAGTTCGGGGCACCACCTATAGTGCTGAGAATCCTCAAGGGCGCGAGAATCCCCTTTGTGGCCAAACCTCCGTTAGTCTTCCCCACCAGGCAGCTGTTGAGCAGCTTCAGCACGAAGGAGTCTCGAGACATGTCGAGTCACATTCAGGCCCTGAAGATGTCAGGCGTGCTGGAAAGAGCAGATCATTCTCCGAGCTTCATCTCAAATCTGTTTCTAACTCCGAAGTCGGACAACTCCCTAAGGCCGATATTCAACCTGAAGGCGTTGAATGCCTTTGTGGAGGCGAAACCCTTCAAGCTGTTCAACCACTTTCGGGTCCCAGACTTCCTCCAGCCCAAAGATTGGTTGGTGAAAATCGACCTAACCCAGGCATACTTTCACCTACCAATAGCGGAATCGCACCGAAAGTTCCTGAGACTGTACTACCAAGGGGAACTTCTCCAGATGACCTGCCTGCCCTTTGGCCTGTCATCAGCCCCGAGAATGTTCGCAACGCTGTCAAACTGGCTAGC
Organism: Agrypnia vestita; assembly: GCA_016648135.1. Classification (NCBI taxonomy): domain Eukaryota; kingdom Metazoa; phylum Arthropoda; class Insecta; order Trichoptera; family Phryganeidae; genus Agrypnia; species Agrypnia vestita. The sequence goes on from JADDOH010004108.1 coordinate 20,390, forward strand.
GGGACTCTTGCGGAAGAGAGGAATAAGGACCGTAGTCTACCTGGACGACTTCCTTCTGGCCAATCAGTCAAGGGACCTGCTAGCGACCCAGGCAGTAGAGACGGTCAATCTGTTCCAGCATCTGGGTTGGTGCATCAACCGCGACAAGTGTGTCCTTATACCTACCCAAAAGCTGGAGTTTCTGGGCATAACTTGGGACACCGAAGCCAACCAGAAATCCCTCTCGGACCGCAAGTGCTCTGGCCTTCGCCAAGTACTGCGCCGCCCGATCGAGGCCGGCAGTTGCTCCCCCAAGCAGGTTCTAGGCCTCTTGGGGAGACTCAACTTCGCAAACTTCGCCACCCCTCGGGGTCGTTTGCATTGCCGAAGACTGCAGAGATTCAGCCGCCAGCTGCAGAGGCACGAGCCATCCAGACAAGTGGAGCTTCCTGCCGCGGTTCGGCAAGACCTAGAGTGGTGGTTGGAGGCCGTAGGGGAGTCCTGCCCAATACACGAAGCCCCCTTCTCCCACTTCCTGACTACAGACGCAGCGGACGCAGGTTGGGGCGGCCAGGTGGACGACAAGACGATATCAGGCCAGTGGACCCCAGAGCAGATGCGGTGGCATTCCAACCAGAAAGAAGCCTTCGCTGTTTACGCAGTGATCAGGGATCACGCTTACCTGCTAAGAGGAACGAAGACCCTACTGCAGACAGACAACAAGACAGTAGTGGCTTACATCAACAAGGAGGGGGGGACAAGATCATTGGGCCTTCTGAAGATAACTCGAGACCTCCTAGAGTTTATCGACCAGCAGGAAATATCTCTGACAGCGCAGTACATTCCAGGGAGATACAACGGGATTGCGGACCGACTCTCACGGGGGACACTACTCCCGGAATGGCACCTCCTGGAACCAGCGACAGAGGAAATATTCCGAATATGGGGACGTCCTCAGATCGACCTCTTCGCATCGGCCACCGCCCATGTGGTGCCAAACTACGTGTCGCTAGACTCAACCGATTGCTCGGCCTCCTATCTCAACGCATTCAGTCAGCATTGGGATTACGAGCTGGCCTGGGTATTTCCGCCGCCGAATCTCGTCCCAAGAGTACTGGCGCACTTGAACCTGGCAAGAGGCACCCTTCTCCTAGTTGTGCCAAGATGGGAGAAGACATTCTGGAGGGCCGATCTCAAACAACGAGCAAAGGGAGGGCCAATAAGCGTAAGAGATCTGAAGAGCGTCCTGATCGATACGTCGACAGGGTTTCCCCCACCGAGGGTGTCGGACCTCCAACTGGAAGTTTGGAGAATAGCAGGGGTGGGAACAGGCTATAGCGGATTGGAGCCAGGAGGAACAGCAGCTGTTCAGATCTGGCTGGAGAGGCTCAACGCTGAACACCTACAAGCCGGCCTGGGATAGGTGGCAGCGATGGTGTACCACGCATTCTGTCCAACCTCATAACCCTCCCCCTGCAACAGTGGCAAGATATCTGGCCAACCTGTTCATCCACGAAGGGCTAGCCCCTCAAACAATATTGGTCCACAAATCGGCAATCGTATCCTTCTGTGGCCCAGCTCTTGATGCAGATAAGATTAGCTCGAACTTCCTCGTCAGGCACGTCCTTAAAGCCATCTTGGTTTCTGGTGAATGCACTGAGAGACCCCCGATCTGGAACCCCCGAGTAGTGGTGGAGTGGCTACGTGAAAACCCGCCAAGGAACAGCCTGTATGACGTGTCAAGGAGGACGGCCATACTACTCATCATGGCATCTGAGCGAAGAGTCCAATATCTGACACTTCTCAGAGTCACCCCGGACCGATTGATCGACAAAGAAGACTCCATCACGCTATGGCCAGCCTTTGGAGCGAAGACTGACACGGCAAGACACAAACAATCGGGATGGAGGTTGAGCGCATCAGATGAAAGGAACATCAACCCCTTGTTTTGGATCCGAAAGCTGGTCTCACTCTCACAGCCGAAACGAAAGCCGGACATGAAAGAACTATTTGTGACGAAGCAGGTGAAGTAAAGCCAGCTTCACGGACAATAATAGGTGGTTGGATCAAGTCAATCCTAAGAGAGGCTGGAGTGGAAGCAACGCCAGGAAGTGTTCGTGGCTTCGTTGAATTGGCTGGAAAACTACCCGATAGAGGAGATCTTGTCAAGGGGAAACTGGCAGAGTGAAATCACCTTCCGGAAATTCTACCAAAGAGAGATAGTAGATAACCCCAAGCAACAATGCCCCCAGAGCTCATTAGCGCCTCTCTTTACGCCAATATAGGCAGTCACATATAACGTCGAACCACTAGGTCACCAGGTGATAACAAACAGATCTCTCATAATGGATTCCAGGCGTCGAGACGGAACACAAAATAAAATAATTTTACCTTCCATTAAAATTCCTAATTTGTTTCCCTCCACGCCTGGAATCCAGGTAATCCCTACCTGGTGCATTATGAGTCATATGAAAGAAAAACCGTTACGCCGACATAACCGGAAACAGGGATACCAGCGGGAATAAATTATGTCGCAAACAGGGAATCAGAGGGGGTAGGAACGCGTGTCTAAGTGCCGAAACAGCAGGCTGTTCTCTCATAATGGATTCCAGGCGTCGAGGGAAACAAAATAGGAATTTTAATGGAAGGTAAAATTCTTTTATTAATTACATCACATAGAAAGGGTTGATATGATATTCCATTTACGAATCAAATAAAATAAAAATTGGCTGCTGCAATTGAATGAAAAATACATTTTCACATATTTATTTAACATATAATTAAGAAAAACAAAAATAAATTTACAAAATCTAAAAATGTTATAAAAGTTTACAAAAATTATAGTATAAACAATAGGTATGTTTAATAAGATGCAAATACATTCATTGACGATTATAAATTTATATCCTAGTAAGTAATTTGCTTGGTAAAATCGCAGATAACATTAGGAAGCACACTTAATTAAATGATTTCTGGATAAACCATCACAAGAACTGATTCAATTATGAAGTTTAAAGTATTTTGAAAATAAATGGCATCTTTCAGTTGCAAGTAAATACATACATATATAATGATATCCACAAGAAATAATACAATGATGCCGCAGAAAAAAATATGCTAATTTGTTTCATGTTTCAAAGGTAAATAAAATGTTCTTATCCACAGCACAAAATTTTCTTTAGACAATGACAAAATATAAACGGGAATACTTATGGTATTGGGAATTGGTAGTGAACATTGGAATTGCACTATCTTAGGGCCGGTTGTTTCAAGTTGGATCAAAGTAAGCGTTCTTTTAAAGCACAGATTTTTACGTTCTCCACCAATCAGACGATCCGTTTTCGTAAAAATCTATGCTTTAATCGACCGCTTACTTTGATCGAACTTGAAACAACCGGGCCTTAGTGATGTCAATATTATGTGTGAACAAGTGATAATTCTTGTTTAATAAATTAACTTTTACATTCCCAGCAGTCCCTCAAGTGACAACATATTTCCTATCAGATTACACTGATTTACAACAATGGTATCATCTAAAATACAGATATGAAACAACAAAAAAAATATTTATTTTTTGTCAACAATATTTGTGTTTCTAGAATATTCATTCCATTCATGCAAACAGGCATTAAAAAATTGCATAAGTTAGTTACTTGTTAAGCAAAAAAGTAAAACAGCTGCAAGTAAAATGAGGTGATTTTATGGACACATATTTTACAATTTATTATTATATATTGTTCCTGTGCCATATTAGATGTTGTTTTATAGTCTTCTTATAAAAAATAATATACATTTATTGATAAATCATTATGCAGGAATCATGAGAATAAAATAAAGAATTTTACACATACAAAAAAAACATGATACTTGTGATATTGTTAATATTTTTTTTATTGGAAATGAAGATGTCATTAAAAAAAAGTTAATTTATGTACACACGGGGTCCACAGGATGGCATATATATACATACATAATTTGTATTTTATTATCTCTTTAAGTGGGGAAAATAAATCAAGTTATTGATGCTACCATGTGAAAAATAACCCCAAGGATTGGCGAGAGATCAACTGCATTCATAAACATTCCAGAAAGAAGGCAAAACTTTATAAAAAGCATGTGGTAACATTACCATATAATAATATAAAAATCATATATGTATATTTTTAATCAAAATACACTACAATAGAGAAATATAAAATAAGTTTTAAAAATTTCCACCAATTCAGTATATCAAACTTAAATAATGATACTATGAAAATAAATTTTTCATCAAATTATAACATATAATGGGAATAAATTATCTCCATATCAATACAAAATAAATATCAAAGTATTTATTATGGTCTAGAAATAAAAAAAATCAATAAATTCATTTATCAATAAAACAATCCTTATCTTGAGGGCTCAATACCCGCATCGGAAGTTATAACTCAATTCATCTTTCAAATCACAAAACACTACTAAATCTTAAGTAATATGTATGTACAGATAATAAAAGAATTTGAAGATATCTCTTTTTAAAAGAAAAATAAAATACACATATATTTTATTAACATACTTAAAATAGATTGTTTTTTTTTTATAAATCAGGACATCAACTTATGTCTATATATTTTATTTTAGTTTAAATCATCATGGATTGTATAACATACTACATACCATATGACATCTTTTGGAATCTGCCTTGAAAATATAAAAAATCCAAATGGTATGTGGGTTTTTAGCACTAACCAGTTCAATACAATTTGGCGAACTAGATTTAAAATTCATATTCAATGTGTTTTGAGAATGGGTACTGCAAGAGTAAAAAAACTATAAAGGTATTTATAGTTTTTTTACTCCATATATTATTATTATGTAACTTAAAAATAAGAAAGAATTCTACTTAATGCATACTTTACCAAATTAATATGTCATATTTTGAATTAGAAATATCAGGATAATTATTGAAGAGTAAATCTTTAATAATTTTTTCATAATCGGGAATCCCGCAATAAGTTGAATCCTCAAAATAGCATAGTTAGTAATAAGATATCAATTTTCAATTCCACGGAAATTATGCTAGACCCAGGCCTAGTGAAACTCCATTTTCAGATGCTACAAATTTACAACACATATACAAACATAGGTACAATATTTAATTATATATAGTAACAAATATAACATCATTGAAAGGTGTTAAATATAAACGATACTGATGGGATATTATTTTTGCAATTGTATAGATGCAAGATGATTCATCTGCAACTGTCAATCACATGTCGAAATATGATATTGAAAACATTGGAGAATGCCTGGACAGAGAAATGAATAACAAAATTATTTGAGGGAGGGTATATAACTGGAAAGTATTAATGCGGCTATCAATGAAATACCAGAGATTGCCAGACCTTAGTTGAGTTAAAAAAAATTATTCAAATATAATTGAAGTCTGCTACCAAATAAAAAACAATGACTTATTTTTAAAGGACCATAAAAACACCTTTGACCTTCTCCCAGCGCAATAAACTCGTGACATATTTTCAACAAAAAATCTTTCTTGTTGCATAAGCCACACTAGTATTCTTCAATGGCAATCAATTACTGTAATGTGTGTGGTGGACTACCAATATGGTATTATTTATAAAATAATATTGGCTTCTAAAAACATACTATGTAACACTTTCAAAATGAACAAAAAATATATCTAAAAAGTAAGTTAATACAAAAATTGCAAGCAACACAATATTTCATTGTTTTGCAACAAATAGAACACTTGCTAGGCTATTCCATGTGTTTAGTGAAAGATATATATGATCATAAAACGTGCAAGACGCGTTCATCATTTTTCAGAGAATGTGCCTTGCGCATTGCCAGCATGTTAAATAATTATTTAATACATTACGATTGGAAAGAAATCAACACAAATAAATTTCTCTAACAATGTACCCAAAATCAATTCACAAAATGACTATGTATATCCACAGATATAATTAAGTCTTCAGTTATTTTCATAAATATGTATATATCACAATTAAAAGTATTCACTTAGTCATTTCGCTACACTTTATGTTTTTTAAACAGTTTTCCGAAATGCGTGTGAAACTGGCCTCTGGAATCCACCTTGTGCCACACTCATTTCTCTTTCATTAAGAAGTTTGCTCTTCTTACAGCCAGAGACGTTCTTCCGCATAGAAGCCCGATGGAGAATATCATGCCTAAGAAACTAAAGAATGTGACTATGAAGTATGTTTTGTTTGGGGATGTCACCACTTGCTCGTATAAATCACCTATGCCCCCTGGGACCAGTACCTGCAATAAAAATCTATGTTTAATGTCTCTACATAATGAGCGACTATTAATGTACAGTAGAACTCACCGAATGAATAATGTAAAATATGAGAAAAGTTAAATCTTACAATTCGGTATTGTGTAATCGCAAATAGTGACTTGAAAAACTATAGTAAAAATATATTCAAAAAATAGTCATCATGTTTTTCATTGCGACTGAATAGCAATAACTAAATTTAAAATAAAACAACAGCCAAAATAATTAGAAAGGCAAGCAAGTGTAATTATTTAAAAAATTCAATCTTGTTATTTTGAAAAGATCCTAATTCAATAAAACCCTGCTAATTCGAACCCTGAAATTTGCCATAATTTGAAATTTTTCAAACCCATAAGTCCCAAAATGTTAATTTCATAGTAAATTTTAACCCTGATAATTCGGAAACTCTGGTAATTGGTAATTTGAAATAATTTTTAGCAACTTGCACCATAAATCAATACATTTTAATTGAATTTTTTTTTTGAAATTTAAGAAAATTGAAAAAATATTTTGATTTTTTCTCAAGTGAGAATAGCGAATATGTCAATATTGGGTACATTAGTAGTATAAATGTTGCGATCATTGTATCAACATAATAAAAAATGCGTTTTTGAAATGAGTCCTTCGCGATTTTTTTTTTGTACCTTGAATTTTGAATTAACGGGGTTCCGTATAATTTGAATTTTTTTTTTTTGGGTCCCTTGAATTTCGAATTAACGAGGATCTACTGTACTTTATTTAAAAAGTTAATTCTAAAACTCAAGTAAGAAATTGGTAGTTTTAAATAATTTAAATTGTATAGGTACATATATGTATATCAATACATTTTTATATCACTAATTCAAAAACTCCCACAAGGCCAGATTTCTTATGAGAATTATAAAAAAGTCAATTGTGAGGGAATTTAATATTTCAGTTACCTGTGCAGTTCTGAACATTTCCATACGTTTTGTGAGTTGATTTTTACATTCTTCTTCGAGAGAATTTTTTTCACCAGCAAGAACTGTTTGTAGGCATCTTATATCTGTAAAGAACATTCAACAATTATTAGGTACTAGCTGTCCTTACCCGGCATTGCACAGGTTAAGGATTAAGTTTAAAATAAATTTGTGAGGGTAAACAAAGGTTCGATTCGAATGGTATAGATTTGCATCAAAAATATATAAGCGGAGGGGAAGGGTTAACAGAATAGGGGGGAAATGTCGCATATGTTACCAGCTGAGTCCTAACGAATAAGTTTTCAAATTTTGAGGTCTGATCGTCCGAAAGGTACAGATTTACCTAGAAAATATATCAAGGGAGGGGAAGGGTTAAAAGAATAGGGGGGAAATGTCGCATATGTTACCCGCCGAGTCCTTAATTAGTTTCCAAATTTTGAGTCCGATTGGTCAAATGGTATAGATTTGCATTGAAAATATGTCAAGGGGAGGGGAAGGGGTATGAGAATAGGGAGGAAATGTTGCCTATGTTACCTACCGGATCCTAAAGCATAAGTATGCAAAATTTGAATCGAAACAAACAAACGGTGTGGATTTGTATAGAGAACAGACAGATAGACAGACAGACAGACAGACAGACATTGAGTTTTATAGGTATAGATATAGAACACGTATTTCCGTGTTCACATCTCTATTTTTTTTAAAAAAAAAAAAAAAAAGATGATTAAACACCAACATAAGCACTACGCAGTGAGACTTAAAATATTTCTTTATCATTTGTATATTGTTTGTCTGTGTTAATGTAAAGTGTCAAGAAAAAAAAGGTTTTGGAATCAATTTTAGATATTTACTCTGATTTAGAAGGGAGTGAAGATGATATAGATGTACCGATAAAGTGAGTGAGCGTGAAATGAAATGATATTATCTTCAGGGCGATATTTTGCTGTCATAAGAAATAAATATAGTTTAAAACAGTAAACTTACGTCTCCCATTGCCCTGATCAAGATGATTACACCACTTGAGAAGGTCTACAGCGCAGGCTCTCTGAAGAAGTGGATCGGCGTGAATATCCGCTCGGGATTCTCCGATCAATGCTGCTACTTCCGTACGGCACTCCTCTGACACAATTTTACGATTTAAGAATGCTTGCTTCAAGCACTCCTCCACCTGAACAAAAAATGGCAAAATATTAAAAAAACATCCAATTTATTGAATTGTCAAAAAACTGAAGGTGAGTTTGAGATACTATTATCCCAGCAAATAGAAAATCAAAGTATTTCAGGTAGTAACTTGTTACACGTTAGTTATCTGAATATGTAATTAGATATGTTGTTGTTAATAATGAAACTAAAATAAATTTGTAAAAAATATGAAAAAACTTTTTTATTCCACGATATATCAAGAACATTTCATATATTGCACTGGTCTCTGCTAGAGACATCTGTTGTTGTTTTTTCTCATTAACAAGTTAGTATACATAGATTTCACAACTGGTAATGATACTTCTATATTTTATTTTTCAAAGTGAAGTTTTTTTTTGCAATATTCCTTATTAACATACATATTATATTCTTTCGAATTGTTACATATCTACTAGAATACGCCTAAAAATCAATATTTTCAATTTTTAACTCCTATCATGCACCTATTTTATAACTTAATTTTTTTTTTATTATATGGCATAAATATGAATTGATTTATGACACTGTGTATAAAAATTAATTTAATAATAATAATAAAATAGGAATTTAAATTCGGGTATTTGAGTTACGTGGTTTATTTATTATCTATGTAATTGACATGACGGATCGTTGGTCGTATTTCGTGTATATAGTGAACTACCATTTATTATATGTACTTTAAAATATTAATTAATTTTAGTTGAAAATCAAATCGTTAGTCAAATTCTAAATTCCAAATCCCAAAATCAATTAAATCTCTGGCAGTCAACTCCAGTTTAGACAGCGAAAATTTTGAGGTGGTTGACTGATGAAACCCTTAGAAACTGAAAGTTGCCCCCCCAGATAGCGAAATTATTTTAATTGGTAGAGTGCCACCACTATAACTTGGCGTGCGAGGGAGGGCGCCCCTGTCGCGAAACAGAAGTTGCCAGGTTTTAAATTTATTACACAATACATAAACTGAATGTCCGGTGACCAGTGTCAGAGCCTTCAATATAAATTTGGTCAGGTAACAGCGCGCTCCGCGGCGGCCTCTACAACACAATGAGAATTGTGTTACAACACAGCGAATTACCAGAATTAAGTGCAAATTAAGAATTCTCACCTCACCATCTGCGTTAGTGTCGGAGTTATCTGCGGGTTTGCAAATGGTTTCTATTTCAGGACGGCACATGGTACTGAGTAACGGATCCAAATGATAATTGAGGGCCTGTTCTCTGAGTACCGCAGCTACTTGATGCTCGCAGTTTGTGCTCAGTTTTGCTTCAGTAAACTTTACTTTTAAACACTTTATGACTTTGCCTTGTAGCTCCTTATCTTGCGGTTCGTTAGCTAATAAACAGAAAACATGACATAATTAACAAACAATCATTGAAAACCATTGTTCGGTGTATATGCATACAGGGTGTAACAGAGCTAGTCCACAATACTTTACAGGTGGATTCCTGCCTTGATTACGAGTCGAAAATGTTCAAGCAATTATGACCTAATATCAATAGTTACGGAGTTATGCAATATCGAGGTTTTTTATCTCAATATTTATGACATATTTTTTACAAAACGTTCAAGTATCATTACAGTAACTTATATTGATTACGAAAAACCCTGAAAAAAATTTGGAATTTGACTTGTATTAAAGGGAATGAATTTTTCATATTATAAATAAGTTACTGTAATGATAGTCCAACATTTTGCAAAAAATAAGCCAGAAATATTGATAGAAAATGAAAACTTTGATGTCGCATATCTCCTTAACTATTGATATGAGATCATGATTGCTTTTGAACATTTTCGACTCAGGGCAGAAATCCACCTGTAAAGTATTGTGGACCAGCTCTCGTTATATCCTGTATATACTAGGTTTGATAAAAAAAGAGGAAATTTTAATGGGCTAAATAAGTGCAATTGTCACAATTTTTGTTTATGTTGTGTTGGTACATTTGTCTTGACATTGGGTGCTTTACCGAATTGGCTGAAAATGTTGTGTGTTTTGTGATTTTTTACTTATGGAAAAAATGGAATAAAAATTACAAAATTTCGGGCCAAAAACAAAAACAACAATGTATGATCAAATCTCATACACACATGTATAAGATAATGTAAAAATGTTTGTATGTAAATTTACCTATAATGCCCGCACAAAATTTCTTGATGTCGGGTTTACAAGAACTCTGTAAAGTTGGATTGAAGCGATAGTCAGAATTTTGGTCAATCATTCTGTGCACGACGACAACTTTACATTTTTCATCAAATGTGGCTTCCTCTTTGTGTATCTGTAATAATAATACACAATATGTTATATACATGGTTCTGAATAATCGTTACATAATTTTGTTTGATAATATAAATGTGTTCTAATCAGCGGTACCTTTAAACAATCCAAAACTTTTGACGGATTTGTATCGTGACAAAATAACGTTATCATAGAACTGCAAGTGGTGATAAGGTTATAATCAACCGAATTATCAGTAAGCTCTTGCTTTTTAACCACAAACAATGCGTGTTGACAGGAATTGCTTAGTTTCCCTCGAGCATTTTGGAGGCATTCCAAAGCCTGGGACGCACCATGCTCCACATTCGCACAGAATTTTTTTAGATCATCTTTACAGGCTGCGGTCAGTTTAGGATCGTAGTCAATATTCTCTTTCTGCTGGAACAACTGAGTCCTAAGTTGTTGGCGGCAATCTTTCGGAATACTGTGACGAACTCCATCAATCGTATCATTTCGAACGGTTTCACTTAAGCATGTTATAACCTCACTTTTTGTTTTGGCTTGAGGGCAGAACCGCATTACGTAAGAACGGCAGGCTTCTTTGAATTTGTATGTAAAGTGGTAATTTTTGAGAGAAATTAACTGGAAATGCTCGATGGAAGCTCTGCACTTGATTTCAGCCCGAACACTAGGGTCATTTTTATGAGTTATGAGACATTCCATGACTTCCCCTTCATCTTTTCCATTTCTAAATATTGATGGACAGAATTTTTCCATAACGTTGTAGCAATTCTTCATTATAATAGGATTGAGTTCCACATGGCCCGCTTGTGTTTCGGTAAAGTTGGTCACAGCAATACGGCATCGATCCATTAATGATTCAAGATTAGTCTGTAAACAGGACATTTCTTCCCCTTTGGCAGTCTTGTCAAAGCAAAACATAGCAAGATCGTCTATACACGTTTCTTCGATCTCGGGTTGTAAATCAACACTCATGGCACGTTGTCTCATAACTCTTCGTATTTCTTGAAGGCACACCGGAGATAGTTGTAAACTATGTCGAGATTGATAAGCGTACCTATACAGACACGGAAGCACAAGCGGACCTCTTTCAGGATCCATTTGACCGTCATCGTCTGTCCAACTTCTCTTGGCATGACACAAGTTGACAGAATCTTCTTTGCAGGCTTTATATAACTGCGGATCTAGTTTGAAGTCCCTAGCGACAAAATATTGAACTTGTACGACAGCCGCTTCGCATTCTTCAGTCATGAAGGCTGTTCCAAGTTTCTCCATAAGACACGACATGACTCTTCCTTCGCCTCCGGCGATTTCTTTGCACGCAGTATCCACTACTGGTTTACAGGCCTGCCTCAAGATAGGGTCCACTCTCCAGTCTTCCCCAGCATCTGTTTGCTTAATTAGGTTTTCAAGTGCCCTTTGACAGACTGCTTCGACTCGCTTCTTTTTGGGTCTGGCGTGCTCCATTAAACAGTGAATCGTCTTACCACCGACCTCGATGGGGCTGCAGAATTTGGTGATGTCATTGGCACAATCATGCATGATTTCCGGAGACAGTCTGTAATCTTCAAGCAACATTTTTCTGTGGTCAATCATTTCTGCTTGGCACTCTGAAGATATTTTACTGTTATTTTTAATAACAGATTCGAGACAAACCAATATTTGCGCTAATCGTACATCTTTGTCATCAGATACACCTTTCCGACAATGATTTGATCTAATGTCTTCCTTGCAAGCTCTAGATAGTCCTCTGCTTATTCTGTAGTCTTGGGAAATTAGTCTTTGCCTTCGAGATAATTGTTCTTGACATGGTTTTGACATTGCTGAAAAAAGGGAATAAATAATCAAATTGATCAAATGAATACAGATTGATGTTGCTGTAATAATCGTACACAGAATATAGGGAAAAAAATTAACAATTTAATTAATTTAAAAAAGATTATATAATTCAAAACTACATTCGAAGAAGAAAAGATTATGTAATATCAGGATATAAAACTCACCATGATTTGATTTATGTAGCATCAGACATTTATAAATTACCCCAGAACCTGGTGATAAATCTGGACAAAACCTCAATTGATCCGTTGCACATGAGATGCGTAATTGTCTATCGAATTTAATGTTGTCGGCTTGTAATTCAGAAACATGAAGAATTTCCTGTTTGCAATTGGTATCAAGTGCTTCCACATGTGACTGCAAACAGGCTAACGTCTCACCCTGTGACAAGGTGGCGTCAGTGTCTTTATTTAACCGCCCGCAGGCATGTGTCTCCACATCATCCTTGCAGTGTTTTACAAATGAAGAAATTAATCTAAAGTCACTAAAAGCGACATACTCCAACTTCTGAACAAATCCTCTACATTTAGGTGCTTTAATTAAATTTCTGTTGTCAATCAAGCACGAAAGCAAACTCCCCTTTTCTCCCGATGAAGGACACCTTAATTTTGGTAAGTCTTTAATGCAATGCATGTTGGACATTTCCTTCAGATTATCATTATCCATGAGCGTTGATACAAACGACCAAATAACGTGCTGGCATGGATCAGATATTTTAGATATTTGGTTACTGTTTAAATTCTGAACGCAACCAAGAACGTTCAGGTCAGTTTCGCCATCTTGGACAAAGCCACAAAATTCTTTAACTTGTACGCATTCCGGTTCACTCATAATCTTACTGAATAATGCTTCGCGTTTGTGCCGAAAACTATCAAAATACCACGACACTGGCGAAAACGCTTCATTTTTTAAACCGGTTTGTGAAAGAAAGGCTGTACTAACGTTTACAAGAAATAATAAAATATTTAAAAATATAAAAAAAGCTTTTGAATACTCCATATTAAATAGATACCATGACATTTAGTCCAGATCCGTAAAATACTATATTGTTATTAATCTAGCGACGGCACCCCATCGGAAAACGTCATCCACTTACGAAATCTATGGTGCATGAAATACAAAGCACAGAGACAATAATTTTATTGTATAAGCATAGAGGTTTCAAGGCGAGTACCTACTCACGTCACCCTTTGTTTTGTAGGGAAGGTTGTGGTCGAAATAAAAGAGAAAAAAAAAAACGCAAACATCACACCCATTGCCGACGAAGAAACACCCTTGTTTTGTGGCAAGAACACCCCATAGGGATGTAACGCCAAGAAAGAAGAAGAAGAAGGTTGTGTTCGATGGAATGAAAGAGTGATTGATTGAGTTTATTCCTCGACCGGAGATAGGCTCCGGGAACAAATGAGATGTACAGGCTATAGTGTGTGTTGGGAATGTTCGTAGGTCGATGGAATGAAAGAGCAATATGTTGTTACTATTTGTTTCCTCCCGGAGATAGGCCCAGGAAGCAAATTAAAGTGTACAAGCAATATTTTATGTAATGACGAACAAAGAAATAGATGACGCGCGGAAGTCTGCCCGATCTTACGGCTGAAGCCCGACTGGTGTGGTGTCGCCAAGTCCCTAGCTCGACCCTTTTGTTTATATCGCGGAGATTTTTAGTATATTAATATAAACAAAACTCTGGGTCGGGCGATAGGTACATGGCACAGGGTTGAACAGGTACCGCTACATGTGTAAATGAGTAAATTATTTATTACAAAAATGGTAAAAATATTGAAGACATATAAAAATGTACCACGGATGCGAGACGTGAACAAAAAAAGCTTTTCTAAGCAACGACCCGGTAGTACCTGGGATGGATCGAGACTGGTTCATGGCATCATCTAATATGATTCCCTTTTCTCCCATTTGTCTACATAGCAGGCGACAGCTCCGCCGCAGTCGGTGTTTATATTAACCCAATAAAAAAGAGCCGTCGCTATCGGAGGCAGGTACCTACGACGTGGATCAGCCGGGTAGCGCTACAGCACTCCCTTCCTAGCAGCTTCCTTGATGGGTGGAGCGGAAGCGAGGAAGGCTGCGATGAAGGTTTTTCGGTGCTCTGTGGTGTTCTAGATTTCGTTGTGTTCGGAGTCAGAATCGAACATTTCTACCCAAACGTGTAGTAGTTGTGGTCAGATCTGGCGGCTCAGAGACATTTGGGTTGAGGTGTCGTCACAGCCGTCGGTTCCGCAGCTATGAAGACTGGTTTGAGGTGATCGATGCTGACAGTCAAATTCAAATTCAGCTGAAAATCAATACAGTGATAATAAAATTCCCACAAGAAACGTTGTCGAAAGGTTGATAGGAAGGTTCGCTCACACAAATAATCCGCGTGAGGCGCAGATTATGCGACGCAATGTGCGCAGCGACCTTATCAATGGAATGTCAAGGAAAGTAGGGGAGTTTAAAAACACTGTGACACTTATATACATTTATTAAAGAAAACAACAGACAAACCTTACACTCTGAAACACTATTACTAATTTTATAACTAATCTTAGCCTAACATAACCACGACCTCCACATAAGTTCGTCGTGTCCTTTCACATTCAGTTAAAAAAAAATCACAAAAAACACATGTCACTATTGAAGGCTTTCGTGGCCGCGGTCGAAAAAAAAATCGCGGATGGTTTCGCGTACCAAGCCACGCTGGACGCGGAAACTCGCGGGGAGCGCACGTGGTCTAGGTCGCGGAAACATGTGGCGTCGGTCCGCCGGTCGCCGCCGAGCTGCAGGAAGGCATCAGGCCTTCCTCGGAAGCTCATTGTGGTGAAGCGGCCATCGCCTGGGTCGTCCGAGGCGCTGCAGGCTATTCTCCTCTCAAGACTTCTTCATGGCGCCGGCCCACGATCTCAAAGAAATGGTGGCGGCTGGGGCGCCTGCCGCTGAGGGGGCACTGCGCAGGCTGCTACACTCACCGTGGTCGGAACCATTTCGGAACTCAACAAGAGCGGTGCTTGGGTACGCGGTTTCAGTGTGTCCGGTGGAGGGGGGGTAACCTCCCCGCACCACCACGCTGGCACCCCTACCAAACCCTTGCGGTGCCGCGCGAAATTTAACATTTGATTATTAAATATTTACATAAAGTTTATTTTCTAATAATAAAAACAAAGGATGCGATGCGGAACGTCACACGTAGGTCGCGGTCGCATCAAGATCATAAGTCGAATAGATAGATGTACGGAAATGGGGCTCCCCAACTATAATACCAAATTTTGAATCTATAATAAAATAATTCATCCTCTGTTTATTAACAGTATTTTATTTTTATACATACTTTTATATTAAGAGAAAAATCACTTAGGTGTAAATAATCATTTAGGTGAAATCTGCCAGAAAAATGATTAAAATCCTGATTGGCCGGCAAGTACAGTGGCCGGCAAACATCTTGAAATTTTTCGGCATAGTGGTGGGAAGTTTGCGCATGTACCATTCCACCAACGAGACCCAAATTTTGTCTTCTGCGCGTTCCCCCACTACGCCAAAAAATTTCAAGAAGTTTGCCGGCGACTGTATGCCTATTGAAGTTTGCTCAATTTGCCTGCGCACTTGCACACTGCGTGCGAATCTGTCGCCGAAACGGTGTTTTCAGTTTTTCGATATTGTAGTATCGGAATGTCCAATATTATGTCGAATAACGGCGATACCACAGAATCTTCCGATGACGAACTGATTGTTCAGCTTTCAAAGGAAAAACAAAATTTTCAGGCCGCAAACTAATCATTTCTTGTGGGAAGAGATGGATTTTATTGCAAGATTTCGCATAACAATATGGTAAAAAAATATTGTAAAACAATTAGTTTTGTTTATTAATTATCAACAATATTACATTACCTTCCAACAAGAACTTTCCCGCTTTACAGTTATAAAATAATATTTTCTATACAAACAATAATTTATACCTATTTACATAGTTTTTTTTAGAAATCACGCAGTTACTCCTTTGGACCAGGTCTGGATATCCTTGCATTTTTATGCCACAGGATCAATGCAATGATGCTCAGGTGACATACCTACTTGGTTTACACAAGAATACAGTTTCGCGGATTGTGGACAAGGTGAGCAAAGCAATAACTGGTCTAAGACAACATCTCATACGCTTACCCGAATTAACTGAAGATATTCAACAATGTGTGGACCAATTTTACAATATTGCTAAATTTCCAAACACAATTGCAACAGATTGCACTCATATTTGCATAACATCTCCAGGAGGAGATAATGCCGAATAGGTACTGTCGAAATAGGAAGAAGTTTTAATCAATGTGCAGACAGTGGTTGATACTTCAATGTTATTTACCAATGTTTTATTTACCAAGATGGCCTGGCTTAACACATGATAGTATAGTAGCTGGCAAACATCGTGAAAATTTTCGGCATAGTGGGTGAAAGTTTGCGCGTGTACACTCCATACTACCTCACACCAAAATTTGCCTTCTGCGCAGCTGAAGCCGATGTTCAAGATGTTTGCCAGCTACTGTACCATTTTTATTAACACAAGATTGAAGGGGCACTTGATGACAGTGTTTTTAATGGCAAACACCTTGTTGGTGACCGTGGTTATCCACTTGAAGCATACCTACTCACTCCAGTTACAAATCCAACATCTGAGGCTGAAAAGTTGTATAACGAAAGCCAAATCAGCACTAGGAATGTTGTTGAAAGAACGTTTGGAGTGTGGAAGAGACAATTTCCAGCTTTAGGCAAGAAGCTCAGGTTAAATATTAAGCAAGTGAAATAATTATAGCTACAGCAGTAATCCATAACATACCAACGTCGAATGAACAATGTTACCAAGCCTTTGACTTTGAAACAATTCTTGAGGAAATAGACTCCGAACCTACATTTAATACACAGAATGCAAGAATTAATCTCATTAATGAACATTTTAATAGATTAGTAATAAGTAGTTATTTAACAAATTTCCCTTCAATGCTCATTCATCATTTTAATTGTACTTAATACTCATTGCCTTTATTTACTGTTTAGTTTGATCTCTGTAAAATTAGTTTGTATTTTATTTCCAATTGTATTTGTTTTATAAACATGTTTGAGGCGCTAGTCTGTAACTGTTTAAGCCATACTTTATTATCGAGTACTATATAGTAATATTGTGTGTCTAGAAACAAAGTCTTTTAGGTGTATATGGTATACTATATTTACTCACCTGGTATAATCTATATAGATATACCTGATATGATATGGGGTATACATATATTGTCTAAATATGGGGTGAGGGGTAAGCTCACACAGGCATTTGCATCCCCACAAGGATGTAGCGTTTTCATCACAATTAATTGGGCATTAACATCATAGTTTGAAATTATAAAAGTTTTGATTTATTATTTATTCATTATTAATTATCAATTTATTGTAAAAGTGTATTGTATAATTATGTCAAATTCAAAATGTTAATTTTAATTATGTAATTTTCAAAAAAATCACAAAATGTTCTTACTTTGTACTCTAATGTCACTTTAGGACCATCTATTAAGGTTATTTACTAATCTGTTTACTGGTCTGTTTGTTAAAAATAAAATAAAAGGTGGCAAAATAAAAGGGATGCATGTTACCATGGCTTTTCAACTTGTAAATGGATAATTGTATAAAATAACTGAAGTAATTAGACTTAACAGTGAGAATGGACGGATTTAGCATATTATGCCCATCATATGTGGGTGATGCGGTGCTAGTAGCTAATAGTGAAGATGATCCTCAGTGCCTGGTGACCAACTGAACGTAATGCTGGCTGAAGGTAGTAGATAGAATAAAGAAAGGATCGCTGAGATGGTAAGATCATGTGAAACTGATGAGCAAGGAAAATTGGCTGTTGAAGGCAGCAGACATAGAGAGCAATCAGCATGAGCTGATATGCTAAATATTGGAGGATGGCCCTGTTAAAAATTTCAACAACTGAAGAGTGCTCATGAGAATGAAAGTGGATAAGGCAAAAGTGATGTGCCAGGACAGAAGTGTGGTGTTCTATCCTCTCTGCCTACCCTTTTGAGGAAGCGGTGCGATCGCTAGTTAGTCGCTCACATGCTTTACGGCTTTAACTACTATTCAAAACATATAAGCACTGTAATTAATATATTTGTATATTTTATTTTAATTTTGGGGAAAATTAACAGCAAAACAACAATCTTAACAAGTATGAAATAATGGTTTTTAAAATTATGCCAATTACAAATTTTCCACTGAATATAGTAATTTACTTTAACAGTGAGTGGAGAGGGTGGAGGGGAATGTGGGACGGGAGTTTGAAAAAAAAATAGGGTTCGAAAAAATCCGATTTTTTGATATATATCCAAAATTGGATAGGTTTATATCCAAACTTTTTTCTACTCTTTTTGCACACGTCGATTTATATAAACTCAAAATAAATAGGAAATAATTTTTTTTATTTGGTACATGAATTATTATTTATTTAATAAATGAATTGCATACTGAAAAAACTAATATATGTAATTATTATATATAAGTTATAAAAGTTGCTCTTTCTAATGTAGTGTTATGGGTGTTTGTTTCTTTGTGTGAAATAGAAAATGGATTATATGAAACAAATTAAACTTTTATTTCGTATTCGAACTTAGTGTCGTTATATAGCATATACCAAAAAAAAATTCGATCTTAGTGTGTCGTTATATAGCGTATATCAAAAAAAACAACAGTAGCCCCTTTTACAAAACAACTAGCGCCATCTAGTAACGACCGTAGATATAAAAAAACTGTAGAATTTTTTCGCCTAACTAAACAACTAGCGCCATCTATTAACGACCGCAGATTTTTTTTGGATATATATCAAAAATAAAAATCAAGCCATAAATATCGTGATATATATCCTCGAACCCTGATATAAAACATAATAATTTGTTTCCAGATAAGTATACTGGGCGCTGTTCTTAATGCCGAAAGGATTCATGTAATGTAGGATCTAATAATAAAACAATCTGTTCTGTGTATAAAACTCATTTATTGTATTTTAATGCCTGTATCTTTACTTAAAAAATCATTCTAAAAGACAATAAGCACACCAAGCATTGGAACCGTACAACGGTAACAGAGGCGAGAGGCAATTAATATTCAATAACATACCATACAAAATTTACATGAATCTAAAAAATAATAGTAAAAGGTAAAAAAAGCACATCAAGCATTGAAACCACACAACGTAACAGAGGCGAGAGGCAATTAATATTCAATAATAGTAGAGCCATACAAAATTTACATGAACATAAAAAATAATAGTATGTAAAAGGTAAAAAAAGCACATCAAGCATTGAAACCATAAAATGATAGCAGAGGCGAGAGGCAATTAATATTCAATAACCGTAGAGCCATACAAAATTTACATGAATCTAAAAAAGAATAATAAAAGGTAATAAGCACATCAAGCATTGAGACCATAGAATGGTAGCAGAGGCGAGAGGCAATCAATATTTAATAATGTAGAGCCATGTAAAATTTACATGAATATAAAAAATAATAGTAAAAGGTAATAAGCACATCAAGCATCGGAACCACACAATGGTACAGAGGCGAGAGACATTAAAAATTCAATAACTGTAGAGCCATGTAAAATTTACATGAATATAAAAAATAATAGTAAAAGGTAATAAGCACATCAAGCATCGGAACCACACAATGGTACAGAGGCGAGAGACATTAAAAATTCAATAACTGTAGAGCCATGTAAAATTTACATGAATATAAAAAATTTATAGTAAAAGGTAATAAGCACATCAAGCATCGGAACCACACAATGGTACAGAGGCGAGACATTAAAAATTCAATAGCTGTAGAGCTATGCAAAATTCACATCAATATAAAAAAGAACAGTAAAAGGTAACATAAACGTTATTAAAAAATCAGAAAGAAAATGCGGGAAAACTGCTTTAGCTAATGGTAACAAAGCAGAGAGGCAGATAAAATTAAAGAGCAGTAAAAGGTGAAAAGCAGGTAATGCAATTAATTAATATATTTAGCCAAAGGTAGCGAGAGACAATTAATATTTAAAAAAATATGTACTGTAAAGCCACACAAAACGTACATTACTGGTAAAATGGAAATTTTAATGAAAAAAAAACTGAACTTTCAATTATTATCTTGAGCTAATTTTAAATTAAATAAAGCCAGATCTCTTTCGGCTTTATGCCTTTCCAAAACAAGTTCGTGAATTTCCTGTTGGTTCTTACGTTGTGTTTGTAAAATCTTTAATTGAACCTCAAATAATTTTTTCTGCCTCTCTTCACTTACTAGCGAAACATTTTTTTTATTTTTTGCTTGCTCCAATTTTTTCGAACCCAAGTTAGCAAATGTACCTCGCATATCATCTGGAGTCTTGGAATTCGGCTTCGGTTTTCTATTACCTGCAAACAAAGTAAAGGTTGTAAACAGAAGATCTAAAAGAAATTCAATTTGGATCAAATAAAAACGTATTATCTGTATCCTGCTTTTATTTTTGTGTACAAGCAGTGGAACAATATTGTGAACTATATTTCTACTCACTTTTCCGAGGTGACGCCAATCTTTGGTGTTTAAAAGCAACCCCAAGACGTTCCGGCCTGACATTTTGTGGGAGTACTTCAGTTTCTAACTGTGAACAATTGAACATGTTTTTGTATAATTGATCCAATTACATACGGGGGCAGGTAATTTTACATTCTGTAGGTTTAACAGGAACATCCAGTTATTTTCTTAGAATAATTGTAGGTGTATTATATGCCAAAATAAGTGACAGAAATTAAAAATATATTTAACTTCATACCACACACTCCGGCTCAGTCATTACAATGCAGTCAGGGTCCACGATTGGAGGGATGAATGTTTGTATTACTGTAGAAGGGTAGGTCAGAATTATATTCCAAAAAGTATCATCTGAAAATATTGGTTACAAATTATGTTTTTCTCAAATTTAATGATATTCTATTCATAAAAATCTTAATTTAATAAATGATCCCCCTGTGGACAATTTCCAGTAATTGTGTTCTCCAAACATACACAAAAAAATATTGTTTAAAATATTCTGTTCACCCACATACATCACCCTTTCAGCCTCTCATATACACTAATTGAGGGGTATATAAAAGCAAAGGCAGCAATATCTAATAAATTTAAAAAAAAAATAGGAATGCAGTCACCGAGAATTACTAATGAAGAATGTACTCAATTCTAAATTTTATGCATCATTCCAAAATTACGTTTCCTATAAAGTTATAAGCCATATTTCTTATGAAATCTCGAATTCTCTCAGATATTTCTGCTGTTGCTTTTGTACGATGTACGACGAGGCCTTATTAAATTCTTGCAGATCATTCTACCCCAGCGATGATAATGAACATCTGTAGAAAAATTTGGGGTGCGTTCTCTAAAAAAAGGTTATCAGAGTTTATCGCCACTCCATTTACAACATAAACTTTTAAATATAATTAAAATTGAAGAATACTTACTTTGAATCCTTTGAATCGTTATTCATTGTTTCAAGAACAAAAACAACTCGGATGCGGAAAATATTATCTCGCCAAATTGACCTAAACCATAGAAAAGACACAATAATTATATGCCAAACTAGCTGTCAAATTACGTTTAATTAAGGGCCCTGACTATTATTATGTTATCTATGGCCCTGACAAATTGCCCGAGGTTTGCCCAATGCGAGGTTGGCCCAATGTGTACAGGGTGTTTTGGCGTAGGTTGGCTGAGTTGTCGGTTTTTCGAGCACACATTAAAAGAACAATGGCAATTTTTTAATTCATCACCATCCGCTGACTAAGGCCCGGTTGTTTCAAGCAGTTTCAAGTTCGATCAAAGTAAGCGGAAATACTGGCTTAAACTGAGCTTAACCTCAAGGTCACGCGAAATCTCGAAGAATTGAGTTTGATATACCGGAGTCGGGGGGGGTAAGGTCTGAAGGTGGTCAGAGGGGTCAGAGGTGATATAAAATCACGGTGTGGTAAACCGGCCGGGAGATCTCAGATCTACGTAAGCCGGCGGTTACGCCCTCCCCTAGGTACAATCAAAACGTCAGGTGACTGACTAGGACACTGATATCTCGAGGCGGGTGAAGGGATATAAAAATAATAAAATCGAAACAATTTTACAAGTTTCTATATTGGGCACTGTAGCAAATTAATTTACATGAAACATTAATCTTAACTTACATACGACGCAGCAAAGTGGTTACTAATTTAAAAATTACATGAACCCTAATTTAGAGGGAGAGGACAAAATTATAAACAAAGAAAGAAAAAAAGACAAAACACATAAAAAATCTGATCTTACTGCTAAAATGAATGGTGACGAGATTAAATTAACACTTCGGTAGAACCAGGTGGGCGGAGAAAAAGTCTTTAGATCGGGGTAACCTGTTTCGGAGAGTTCGGCAGGTGTCTTCTTCGTGCTGCTTCGTGGTGGGCGGCGGCTTCTGGCGTCGGCGTCGTCCTCTGACTGTGCAGGCTACGTCGGCGGCTTCTGACGTCGGCGTCGTGGCGGTCGTCGGCAGGGCGTCGGTCCTTTCGTCAC
Organism: Agrypnia vestita; assembly: GCA_016648135.1. Classification (NCBI taxonomy): domain Eukaryota; kingdom Metazoa; phylum Arthropoda; class Insecta; order Trichoptera; family Phryganeidae; genus Agrypnia; species Agrypnia vestita. The sequence goes on from JADDOH010004108.1 coordinate 43,437, forward strand.
TGGGCGTCGCGGCGGCACTGATACTTAGGCGTTTGTGGCGGTGCGTCACAGCACTCGGTAGCGGATGGCGGTTGTTGCCTTTCGCGCTTTCGCTCCTCCAGGAGTTGCTAGAGTGATCGGCGATGCTGTTTTTACGGGCACCGCTAGAATCTCTAGCTTCTCCACACTCGACTCAACTCGACTCGACTCCTAACTCAACTCGACTCGACTCAACTCAACTCAACTCCTCTCGACTCCTAACTCAACTTCAACTGGTTTCTCGGCGGCTGGCTTCGCCTTATATTCTCTTCTCGCCGGCCTGAGGCGTGACCGACGGTGGAAAGGGGGCATCCCTTAGCTCCCTATTGGTCCGGATGATGTAGACCGTCTCCCGGTCGGGCCGCTCTTGATCCACCCTCGTCGTCCATTGGCTTCCTCTGGGTCCATCCCAGGCCCCGATGGACGTTACTGGTTACGGGACCCGGCGTCGCATATGTTACGCCCCCTATTGTTCTCCCAGTTTGCGGCTAATCTCGATGCTTTTCTGGTATGTAGGCCTAAACACTTTGTTATTTCACGAACGCTTTGTTCACTGTTCATATCCCTATCCCGTCACCAAAACACATTGCAAAATGAATTAAACTTAAGGAAAATACTACAGTACAAATTGGCAAAGGCGGAAAATTGAAAACACAAATCCGCATCAACACTTTACCCAACATTACCCAAAAATAAAACTGCTTACATATACATACTTAATTAAATCGACACGCCAGACATATTTTTATCGAGCAGTTATTTCTACCATTATTGACTAATTACATGGGATTGAACGTAGGGTTTCATTAGATCATAGTAAAATTCCTTAAGTATGCATTACAATATTAATCTTATTATTAAGTCGTCGGTTTGATTCTTACAGTAGGCCTCTCAATATTTAACGTTATTTATACATTACAACATTACAGGTCAATCCTTATCATTTTACATTGATTATCTTCGATACCTCCACAAAATCATTATTATTTGTTTTTCTTTTATATATGATACACCGGACGGTATTTAAAATTTACCACTCCGCATATTCTCTTCCTTTCTTTTTCTTTTTAATTTTTTTTCTTTAACAATGACAACATGTACTTGATACTTAGTTTTATTTTTAATTTTAGCTTAAATAAAACAAGCTATCGTACTTCTTAGTTGGACCAAACATAATTGTCAATATGTGACATAGAGATACAAAACAAAGGGCTAAAATTATACAGACATCGTGGCATTTCTTAGTGAATCAATTAACATAAAAACTTATTTACATGGGATACATGCTTCAAGCGGGTCCCCTAATGTTAATGTTCTGTATACATCTTTGTAATTTCTTTTGGGATTACAAAGTACATGAATTTGCATCAACGCCACTTTCCCGAAAGGAATGCTTACATATACTAACATAATCAAATTCGATAGACACTTTTTCTTTCAAGAAATTATGTTAAACCTTATTACTAGAAGAAAAATTAAGAAAACTTGGCGTAAATTAATTAATGTAACATTATTTACACCTAAATAATGAAAATTCTTACTTCAATATGTAGGCTGGATTGAATGCAAAACGTTTTTTTAGGACTTTCATTATACTAATCATTATCTTATCAAATCAGCTTTCTTCCACCCCTGGTATAAGAATATAGGAAAAGAATAAAAATAGAGAACACTAAAAAATTATATAAGCCACATTCCACCCGGCAGACAATTGAAAATTTTCCAAACAAGAATTATTTTGAGCTTTATTATTACTAGATTAAAACAACTATTTTAAAATAGACCGACAAATTATATTGCTTAAACGAGTAATCAAAACAATAATTGCATGTTTACAGATAGGTTATATACCTACAACCTACAAATTTGTATAAAAAAAACACAATATTGGGAGCTTAAATAACTAATGACAAATTAACATTATTCTTAAAAATAATTAAAACTCACAAATCAACATTATTCAACTAGGTGTAATACATGAAAACATAAGACATGAAAGCCTCGATCTAAAGTAATATTAATGTTTATTCCAACACGGCATTTACTTATTTGCAATTAATTAAACTATTTTGTTTCAACCCCGTGTGCTAAAATTCATTCTGCAGACAGATTTCAAAAACTAAAAAGTCGGAATCTTATATCTCTTCAACCGTGTTACATCTTTTCACGAGATAATATTCTATTACGTTATATATTATATATTACATCAATATCAAACATCGTCGGCAATAATACAATCAAATTTTTTCCTTTTGTTACGATCAATACATTTTCTATTATTTGCTACAAGTTAGATTAATTCGGGATGATCTCGTTATTATTTCAAATTGCAATGTCCCGTTCATTTCGATACTTAACAATAGAATACAGAATAAATGAGGAAACTACATATAAAACGAGTAACATCCACCTGCAGAGGTGGCCTGGGTTATCTAAACAATCATTACCTTACTTAAATTAAACATATCAGTTGCTCATTAATTAGGTACATATTACATTGATATTATGATTCACCACTTTGCCTCAATTTCTAATTCGGCCTCTACCTTCTTAATTGATTGACCCCTGTTATCTTTATTGATAATGACCGCCTGGTCGTGCGTCGCGGGATCTTCGCGCCCTTATATTAACAATATGATTTATACGATCCTACATCTCGCGGATAGCGTCGCCATGTGGGAGATCGGTATGTCAGCGCTTTCTAAAACATCTCTATTGTCTGTCGAGGACAATAGTAAGTTTACTGCGACGACTTTCGGAATTATTATCTTGTTTTTCTAAAAAATGTCTTTCCCAAAACAATGGCGACTTCTCTAACAAACGCAGCTTTCTAAACCGTTGTCCCATGTGTTCGCATTTGGCCAAGATGTTCTTTCTATTGTTTAATCGGGGTTAGAGATATACGTCCCGCTGCAAGAAAAGGTTTACCGTTTTTACCCTTCCAAGATGTTACTTAAGAACAAAAGGTTGCGAACGTATTGCCCATCCTAACAAAAGGCCGTGCACTTTTAATGTCTTCGGCGATACCCAACGCCCTCGGCAACCCTAACTTTCTAATTCATTGTTTCATATGTTTTATGGCGGGCTATCCTAGGAGCGATCGTCCGTCGCAATGTTATTTTTTTGAACAATAGGTCACATATTTCGTCCTCGAACAAAAGATCGAACATGACCGGCTGTGACCACATGGCGCGTGATCTTCGAAACATGGGCGCTTTGATTTCGGTATTGCCCTAGGACAAAATTAATAACCTGGTTCGCGTCATATTCCGGTACATCAACACGCACCCCCCCGAGTTGACGCGAACCGGTTATTATTAGGCCACCTGATGTGCGTTCGATGGTCGCTAGCACTCCCTCTTCAGCATTAGCCCAGCGACCTAATCTATCGTTCCGCGCGAAGAGCCAAGGCGACAAAACAAAAAAAATATCTCGGACTGACTCCTGACCTAGGGGTTATCAAACTATATTGGGGAACAGGGAAAACGGAAAAAAAATCTCCAGCCTTCTGGCTTCCGGTGTCACTCATCTCCCTTCCGGTTATTACTTGCGTGCGTGCGTGTGTGTATGTGTGCGTTTTCCTATGCAGCCCTCCTCGCTCTTCGTTCTCACTTCACTCCGGCGGGTCCATGTCGGCGCCCTGCCGACGATGGGGTCCGCGCCCGCGACCCCCCTTTCGGGTCCTTCCTCGCCTAACACGCCCTTGTGCTCCGGCGGTTTCCTTCGTCGTCTCCCCCTTATGCATCCATATCGGCGCCCTGCCGATGATGGAACCGTGCTCGTGACCGCTGCCTGGGTCCTCCGTCGTCTCACGCTCGTCTCGCTTCGTCCTACCTCGTCATCCCTGCGTCCGCATTCAGCGCACTAGCCTTGCTGGACTCTTTTCTACGCCCACTGCATATTCCGGCGCCACAACACATACGAGAAATAAACACACGCCGCACTAACGCGCCTCGCACTGAGACCGGTTGTGGACAAGGAGAATTATGAACATTTAAAAAAAAAACAAATAATGCCTACATCGTCGCCTCGGCCACCTCGTATCCTATTTATCGCGAATTGCAACCCTAACTTTCTAATTCATTGTTTCATATGTTTTATGGCGGGCTATCCTAGGAGCGATCGTCCGTCGCAATGTTATTTTTTTTTTGAACAATAGGTCACATATTTCGTCCTCGAACAAGTTGTTTCAAATTTAAAATCGGATTAGGGGTGTTGCAATTGTGTAAAATAAAAATCATAGACAAATGCACGCCAAAATAATTTTGCATATGGCAACACATAATTTAAATTTCATTTGACAGCAAGCAGATCAAAGCAGATGTTTCGAAACATGTCATCAACAATGCTGTTATACTGAAGATTTCCACAATAAGATGAAAGGAGACTAGTGGGCCGCATTACGCAACTAATTTAATATTTTGTTGCTTTGTTCCCACCTAAATGCGTACTGTCCAACAGATTTTCGAAGTAGATTCGAGAATACGATGAAAAGCGCCAGGAAGGTTAGTTATTGACGAAATTAAATGTTATCTTACCTATTTAGTGTTTGCAAGAACAATATGTTTTTATTTGATCTGTATTGTATTTCTTTAGTTTTTCTGTTTATAACCTTTTCTTTGTTTGCAGGTAATAAGAAAAGTGAATCCAAAGCCTACGACTGATATGCAGAATAAATTATATGTGGTTCAGTTAGATATTTTCAAAACCCAACTATCTAAAGAATCGGCAGGAAATTCACGAAGTTGTTTTGGAAAGGCATAATGCCAAAAGAGATCTGGCTTAATTGTATTACAAGTTGTATTTTTTATTAAAATATTCATTTTCCTGTTAATAGGTAGGTATATAAAATACAATAAAATAAAAGAATTTCATACACCGAATATATTGTTTTATTACTGTTATTCCGCGGACGTCCTCTTGAAATTGTCCCGACAAACAATTTTCCTTGCCATCCTTTCTTTGCTCATCTGTTCCACATGACCAAACCAGTGGCCATGTCACTGGCTCTGCATACTGAGAATTCCGAGTTCGATTCCCGGTGAGGTCGCAATACATCTTTCTGATTTCTTTAAAATCTAGGTGTTCTTGTCAGACCGCAATTAAAATTGGGCCTTTTTGTAGCATTATTGTATTGTAAAAATTGTAGCATTAAAAATTGCTGTACATTTGGTTTGAGGGCATAGTCCCGGTCTCCTACAATATAGCAATTACCAAATCTGGTACCTAGTACCGTTTGTCGTAACTTGATATTTTGTTTGGACATAATGACAAATATATTTCTGATTTTTTTTGTGCTCTTCGGCTGACTAAAATGTGGCCTGTGGTCAGCCATTGCTCTGGTAATGGCTGACACTATCCGCAGTCCAAGAAGCAGTGTTCCAGATAAATCACCTACGCACCTTTCATGGATATAAATGTAAAATTATCAAAACCCGAGTGAAATAGAAACCTTGAAAAAAAATATTGTCGACAATGCCCTGCGGTAAAATTCATTTGGAGTTGCGGAAAAATCAATTTCTTCTGACAAAAAAGTATTGTTTGAGATCTAAGTAAAGTATTTCTCCTGTTAAGGATATACTGTAGGATCAGTTGATCGTCAGAAAAGCCTGTGTCACCCTACATAATATTGTACATTTCGACACTGTGTATGTAAAATGTCGAAAAATTAATAAAAAAATATTTTATTGACAGATGTCAATTACATTGCGCAGTGCGCATGTGCGACTCTGACCGAGAGTTTAATCTAAAATTTCCGCTCAGAATTCTCTGACAGATTTCGCTTAATCCGATTTGAAACAACCCGTTTTTGTAAAAAGTACTAAAAATTTCAGTTTAAACTCTACGCTTACTTTGATCGAACTTGAAACAACCGGGCCTAAGGCTCGGTTGTTTCAAGTTTAATCAAAGTAAACGGTCGATTAAAGCATAGATTTTTACGAAAACGGATCGTCTAATTGGCGGAGAACGTAAAAATCTATGCTTTGAAAGAACGCTTACTTTAATCCAACTTGAAACAACCGGCCCTAAGGTGTACGTCTTTCGTGTTACGTTTATCGTGTTTCTGAGATCGTCGGAACATCGCTATCGTGGATCAATGAACAGATATTCAAATTTATTGAATTATTATTAGTAGTAGGTAATGACAGAAATTAATATATATATATATATATAAAGAAATCCGTGTTTCCATATCCGCCAAGTTTTCTCCACAACCACCAAATGGTTGTTATTGCGGTGGATAGCCCTTGGTGTCACATCGAAAATATGCGAGTTTGGTGGGGGTGGCTGTGCGTGAGTGGGAGTGGGTAACGAAAATGTGCTTTCTAGCGCATTGTTTTGTTATGGGAAGGCCGCAAATGCTTCAAATTGTTTCAAAATAGGCGCGCCGACTGTGTCGGTGATTCTAGAAGGTTCCGGAAAAACCTGCTCTAGAAAGGTGTGGAAGGAGAAGGTTCTGGAAAATTCCCGAAAGTTCTACAAGATTCTAAGCTGAGTAGCGGAATGTGTCGGTGTGTCTAGAAGGTTTATGTACATTCGATAAATTTCTTGAAAGTTCTGGAAGGAGAATGTTTTAGAAGGTTCGCGAAAGTTCTATGATGATCCAAACAGTGTACTAAAAATATAAGCGTGCGAAGCCGGCGCGGGCACAGCTAGTTAATTATGAAAACAATGAATGAATTTTAGTTTTCAGATAATTTAGTTCGCAAAGTTTGATTTAGTCACATTTATGAGATATCTCTACATGAGAGAGTACGGGCATTATCCTTGGCTTTACCCAACCGAGTTTCTCCAGGGTATGCTTGGCTACAATAGTTTAGAGACTAGAAGGAATGTGTATTTGATTACACATTTTTATCGATTGTTGCGCGGTATGATCGATAATCCTGAAATTATGCAGAGCATTGGTTTGTATGTTCCTGATAATTACACTAGACATCGTCAGCATAGATTGTTTCACATTCCAATATACAGGACCAACCTGCCGATGGTTATGCCTGTTGGAAGAGCCACAGCTATGCTGAACAAAATTGCTTTGGGTATTGATATATTCCATGTGTCTGAGGGGGTTTTCCGAAGCGGGATTCTCCTACACCTTTGACCAGATTTTGTTATTTTTAATTTATTAAATATTTTCATTTTTGATATATACTTCCTAATATGTATGCCTTAAACATTTTGTTTGTCATGTACATATTATCGTGAAATAAATTGAATTGAATTGAATTGAATTGAATTTATAATAAACACTAATTTTTATAGTTTGATTCGTCAACCGATTGAAAATATAAAATAAATAAATTATTTAAAAACACAAACAAGAACAATATAAAGTTAGACATAAAAATGTAGAATTAAAAGAAAAATAAAACAATTCAATGAAATAAAATTAGAAATACCAATTTTTTACAATAGGCAATGTGATAAAGCATAGGAGAAAAAATAAAACAATAAATATCAATTCAATTAAAACAATATACACAGAGTAAAAATATTATTTAGAAAATATAATTATATTCAACTAGCTATTATTCAGTAAAGATTTATATATCTAAAATTGAAGCCAGTTTTAATATAAAGCTTATATTTTTCAAACCGCTTGCCAACGACCATACCACGTTGAAAGCACCGGTTCTCGTCCGATCACCGAAGTTAAGCAACATTGGGCGCGATCAGTTTTGACGGATCCCTTTTCCTCTTTTAAATAAATATGAAATCCTCTTTTTATAATAAATGCCTGGATCCGTAATCTATTAAAAATTTTAACATAACGAACATTTGATTCTCTTATTTTATAAAACTATATTTTATTTTTATTTTATTGGTTTATTTTATTGTTTGTTTACATTTGTTGATACAAGTTACTAATAACTGCCACACTAGGTAAAAACCTGTTCTGTGGCAGTTATTCTCATATGATACTTATGTAATATTAACAAATGACAATTAAAGAAAGTATAAGCATAAGAATGAAAATAGATCAATAATAATAAAGTAAATCATAAGAATACCTACATCTAAAAGAAAAGAAAATATACATACAAAATTAAGATTAGAATTTAAGTAGTTACAAAAATAAATATTATAATAATAAATATTAAAGTATACTTTAAATTATATAAATCAGTTTTTGTCAATTCAGAGATCAAGGGCGGATCACTTCTTCAGCATACCTTCTACCTGATATTTTTATAAACTTAGTTATATGATGTTTAAAAGATTTGATTTCTTTAGTTTCATTAGGTAACTTGTTAAAAACAAGCGGGGCAATGAAATTAAATTGTCTTTGTCCAAAAGACATTTTCCTTTTAGGTACCTCGAAATTAATTGTATTTGCCAGCCTTGTAACCTATGTTTGTTGTGTACGTTTAAAATTTACCTTGTCCTTGTGGAATTTTATAAGTATAGTTTTAAGGTGTAATTGTCTCGGGTCAAGAACGTTAAATATTCCAAACATATCATCTGAAGGAAACATTCTCGATTTCTTGGTTATTATATGCATGATGCATTTTTGTGATTTTGTCAACGAATCCATGACTGATCTGACACACCCTCCCCATCCAATTATGCCATAGGATAATAGGGATTGAGTGATGGAACAATATATAGTCCTGAGGGATACAATATCTACCACATTTCTCAGACTTCTATATATGTATCTCATTTTCCTAATCTTATTAGAGAGATCTTGTATGTGTCCCCGCCAACTGAGTTTGTTGTCAATTATAATTCCTAGGTATTTTATATCATATGCTTTTTCGAGACACACAGTTGCATCCATTTGGTAAAACAGCTGTGTAACTGTCCTTGATAATTTATGATGACTTTAGGTTGACCAGCTTCTGTTAGACTGAATTTTAGGTACTTAGTTTTTTCAATGTTCAGTGAAAGTAAATTTCGGTCAAGCCACTTTATAAGGTCACTATACCATTTTCTGCTATTTTGTGAGCAGTTTCAGTATCATCTGCAAATGAAATAACTTGACCCTCAGTTGGCAAATCACACAAATTGTTTACATACAGAAGAACGATAATAGGGATTGAGTGATGGAATAATATATAGTCCTGAGGGATACAATATCTATCACATTTCTCAGACTTCTATATATATCCCATTTTCCTAACCTTATTAGAGAGATCTTGTATGTCTCCCTGCCAACTGAGTTTGTTGTCAATTATAATAATAATAATTATAATGAAAAATATATAAATGAAAACAAGTTTTAATTAGAGGCTTTGCAAAACAATGGAACCTTTGTTTCCTCCCAGAAATTTATTTTCAGCTTTATCCTTGACCTGTGCAACGCTGGATATGGACAGCTAGTTATAGAATAAAAATACGGGTTCTTAGGTAGGTGTTTCCAACCATAAACTAGACATTGCTTCACTTTTCTTTATTTTGCTCTATGCTTTTTCTTACTGATTGTTGATTGTTTCCCGCCGTTTAATGATTTGACATTTCGGAGTTAAAATTGCAGATTTCGAGTTAGCAAGTTGCTAATAAAATGTAATTTTTTTTGTCTATCAAATGTTTGTGTTATTTTAAAGTTTACTGGAATAAAATTCATTCCGATAAACCGTTACGTATTGAGATGGATTTTACTATCAGACGGAAAATTATAAAGCCTACCCAGACCGGGAGTCTGGTAGAACTTTATCCGCACGATCTTCAACTATACAGGATACCTCCTATATATAACATTACATTGCAGGAGTTTGAGGAATTAGCTATTGAGAGGTTGAAAGTTCTGCGAACATTGGCGGCAGTGACTACGTTAAAAGGATTCAAAATATATTCCAAAGAATGGAAGGCAGCTGTGATCGAGGAGTTGCAGAAAGAAGGTCTGAAAGGGTACGTCCAGTCCTGCCGAGCGGCGGGCTTCACTACTTCGGAAGCTGATCTCCAAGCGCGTCGAAGAGATCACATCTCTCATTTTATACTGAGGCTAGCTTATTGTAGGTCTGAAGAACTTCGCAAATGGTTTACTATGCGCGAGCTCGAGCTTTTTAAAATGAGATTTCAGTCTCTGACATCAGAAGGAATCAAACATTTTTTTACTATAAATAATCTACAGTATATACCCATAACCAAAGAGGAGAAGAGTGACATATCTAGCAGCCTTTATGAGAGCACCACTGGCTGCCCGCAGGCTCAAATTGAATCATTGAATTTTTATAAAGTGAAGTTCAATGAAGTATTTGATCTGATCAAGTCGCGAAGAGTGTTCTTGCAGGGAGGTTACGCATATATTCCCAGTACGGAGTTTGTTTCGGTGATGTCGTCACAGTTTCGATCACACATAAATCACGCTCTGGCGGTAGCTAGTCGACGGCTACCGGAAGTTGAGCACGATGAAAGGCTCGTATCTCTACTAAAAGGCTTGCATAACTCCTACACAGGAACGGATTACAATAGCACATCTAAATCTGTTCTACCAATTGAAAGTTTGGATGCTCTTTCAACGAAAGCTTATCCACTGTGTATGAGGCAACTACATGAACATTTGCGTAGTGCGCATCACATGAAGCACGGTGGTAGAATTCAGTATGGACTATTTTTGAAAGCGGCCGGAGTCACCTTGGAAGACTCCCTGAGATTTTGGCGGGAAGAATTCACAAAGTTGATGGATTTAGATAAGTTTGAGAAAAGTTACGCTTACAATGTAAGGTACAACTATGGTAAAGAAGGGAGCAGAAAGAATTATTCAGCTTTCAGTTGCATGAAGATAATACAGGGAAATGTTGGGCCTGGAGATATGCATGGCTGTCCCTTCAAGCACTCAGATGCTCCCACACTTAAAAATAAACTACTGGGTTATGGAATCAGCCCTCTAGGTGAGATTTTATTTTTAAAAATGGTTTATTTTGTCTTATAAAACTATTTGTAGGGAGGTGAAGCGCTCAATTGCTATAGTATTGTGACCTATCCTAATGTCACAACAGTTAATGGTTAGTGTTCAAATGCCGCACACCTAACACAACATCAATTAGTGCGCTTGGAGTGGCCATGTCAATCACATCTTTGGCTGAAGCGGTACTGGGAATAAGGCTGCCGCAAAACTTCTTTTAGGATGATTAGATTTTAATTGATTCAATAATTTTAAATACGTTCTTTCACAAACATTTGAAGCAATAACTTTGTTTTTAGACATTTTAATAGTTAGAATTAAATAAACATTTCTAATAAACAAAATGTATAAAAAATTAGTTTTTGAATTGAACTTTTTGGAAGGCCGATATTATGCAATAAGGTGAATAAGCAGCATATCCTCGAAATTCTCGATTCATTATCCCTTTATTAGTTCATGCTATTTAAATTGTTTGTTATCGATTTTAATGCTGAGATATTAATGAAAAGAATGCTAAAGATTATATGTACTTTATTCTAGCACCACTTAATTTCTCGACTTACGGACTGAAAGCATCATCACTAAATCGATTTTGGCCAATCACTCATTGCTTCTAATCTTCTCTTCCTCCACCTCTACTCTGACTCCTACCTTCTCACCCTTTTTCTCAATCCCTATTCCCGTGTTACTATTAACACTCATTAATTTAACTCATTTCTTAATTTATTATACCCTTATTTTAATTGTTCGAAGAATACCTTTTTTCTGAATGAAGATTTGAACTTTGTGGTGACACTATTATTAAAATAAAACACTAATCATTTTGTTTTCACCACTTTATTACTTATATATAAAATCTACATGTTTTGAGAACAATGTTCTCTTCTTCAGTATTGTTTGCGTACTAAAATTGAAAAACTAAACCATGCAAGTGTGTTACGGGGAAAGGATAGGCTTGGGGATGGGGGGGGGTGGAGGTTTTAATTAGGTATGTCATCTGAAGGGGGTGGAATCTTAAGTGGAAATATATTCAATAGTGGGTTGTGCACAAATTATTTCTGGTTATTTATTATATTTTAATTAATTTTGACACTTTTCCTAATTTCAAGTATTTCTACTTTAGTATGGTTTGTTGCTTACTATAGTGTATTCTCTTAGCTTTCAAATATTCTGTTATCCGACATTGTACTTAATTTACTACGCCTTAAACATCTGTAAATATTTTTAACTGGTTTGTGCAATGTACACTGAGTTCTAACATTATAATGATTGAAACTGTTAAGATTCTTTGATAAATAAAAAATAAAAAATTTTGTTTCAGCAATTGCTACCATTGTCGACTTGGCGAAAAAGGGTCACTATCAAATAGCCTGCAGTAAATACTTTGATGTGACCAACGGCGTGAATATAGAGTTGGGGGTGAACCATCCAAACCAGTATTTTGAAGAGAGTCAAAATTTGTCTGCAGGTCACGGAAAGCCAAATGTTGAAAATGTGAAGACAGAGAGAACCTATGTTTACACACAAAGCTCTCAAAGTGATTCAAATAAAGATGAATCTAGTTCACAGTTTGATGATGGCTTGGACGATCAGTTTATGGAAGCCGACTTGAGCCTCGTGGACATGGAGAACTAAAATATGATTATTAAATATTTATTTTTGATACAATTGATTTGTTTATTTCAATTGCCTTGTGAATTGTATACAGGTTTCTTCGTTTCTTGTTGCTAGTGATGGTCAAACCGTTATATTAACCAGTTATTTTCGGTATATGTAGTTATTTGGGATTTGTATCTGATTGTACCATTGATTGGTAACTAAGGTATAACGGTATGTATAGATGCCCGTTGAATTGCGAAATATTAGTTGCCAATCATTGATGCAATCAGATACAAATCTCTAAACAGTTAGGTCCGGTTGTGCCATCTGGAGTAAATTTTACTCAAGTAAAATTAACCCAAGCAACTTTTTTTATCATCCGCCGAGAGTAAACTCGATTTCGGGTTGCAGAAACGTCTTTTTTACCACTGTCAAACCAATAATAAGGCTAATAGGGTGCCAAGCGGAATAAACCTCAAATACCGCGTATGTCTATGGAATTTGATTTATTTCAGTTTTTTACAAATCAAAACCAGTTCAAACAAACCACTCCATTCTATGAAACAAACCAAACAAACGTCAAACCATCGCTAAAATAACGCGAAATTAAAATTACCCACTGATATTGGAGAGAAAAAAATGTTGCTCTTGTATGTACTTGGGCGAGTAAAATATTTTTTACCATAGATGGAACAACCCGTTTTAGTAAAAAAAGTTACTCAAGTAACTTTTTTACCTTTACTTCAGATGGCGCAACCGGGCCTTAGTGTGTCACTGGTTAAAATACCATCACTACTTGTACTTGGGCGAGTAAAATATTTTTTACCATAGATGGAACAACCCGTTTTAGTAAAAAAAGTTACTCAAGTAACTTTTTTACCTTTACTTCAGATGGCGCAACCGGGCCTTAGTGTGTCACTGGTTAAAATACCATCACTACTTGATTTTAAATTTTCTTCATTCAGTTTTAAATAGAAAATATTCTTTGCACTTTCGGTGAAATGTTGACAGTTATGGAGATAAGTGACATCAAATTTTGTATTTTTTTCTCAATATTTCAGACATATTTTCTGTTAAACATTGGACTATCACCACAGTAACTTGAATGGAATATTAAAAATTTGTTAACTTGAATATAAGCCAAAAAAATATTCAAATTTCTGCAAGGTTTTAATAATTTTATTTGACTTTTATTAGAGCAAATGAATTTTTAAGATTCCGTGTAAATTACATTCTTTGGTAGAAATTTGTTGCCTTTTTGAAACTAACAAATATTTACTTCGACTTATAATCAAGTTGCAAAATCTGACACGAAACATGAAAAATGTTTTATTTTTAATACGTATGTCACTATATCGTTCCATTAGAGGTAAAACTCACTAAGTGACAACGGAGTAGTTTTGAGATAATGAGATTTAACATTCAAAATGTGATATTAAAATTATTGAAAATTGTTCGAAGAATATTCTTTCTTCTGTATGAAGGCTTGAACTTTGTGGTGACATTATTATTAAAATAAAAAACAAATCACTTTGGTGAAAACAAAGTGATTTGTGTTTTATTTTATTGAAAATGTTCAAATTATGAGTTTTAACCACTAAATAACTTTAAATAGACACGAAATATTGACTAATTGATTTTTACCTGGTACGGAGATGGAAAAAATATGAATGCTTGTATTCATCACTCTTTTTGGTCAATATTGCAGTTAGTTAGTTTTACCTCTAAAAGGACGATATGTTGTATGATTACAATAACATGAAATAACTGCCACTTGATAAACAACCATGAAGTAAGACTACACTAACCATGGCACAACCTATCTGATTTAGTGCTACTTTGGTATTTTTGAATAACTATAAACAAGCAAGAAGCATTCAATACATAAATATTCAATGCTTATTAATAGTTTTGTAAAAGTTAAATGACCCGACTTAAACTCATAAGTCATTTCCCGGATCCTTATCATCTTCTATCACTTGGCATCTTAACGATCTTAATAAATCAAATAAATTTAGTATTTCAATAAAATGGTAGCTCCTATGTGGGTTTGCTTAAAAAAAGACAATGCCGTATATGGACAATGCTATTTGTAAGCCCTAGTGAAGAACTAAATTCATATCACATGATAATTAATAGCTTTGCTATGTTTAGTGATTCGGTCTCTTATACTCGTATATCATTCCATCTCTGTTCTTCTACATAACAACTTAACAGATGAAAGACCTAAAACTAAAGAATTAATGAATAACTAAATTTTTTTTGAGTAACAAGTACAGGGCTTGAAGAATTTATGATCCATAGCCTGCAAGTGTAGATGGTATCTATACTTAAAATAAAAAAAAATGAAGTAATCTTAACCATTAATCGGTAATTGTTGCTAAACACTTTAATTTTACACAATTACAATCCAAAATCACCCAGTTTTTTAGAATTTTCTATATAGCTTCTAAAATAAAAAGCTTTTAAAAGATTGTTTTGTTCATTTGATATGAAGAAACGTTATGGGTCTACCACACGCACAATTATCAACACACTTTTGCATGCGCATGCCGGTTGCACGGTGCCCCGTCTACAAACCGGCATGCGCATTGAAAAGTGTGGTGATACTTGTACGTGTGGTAGGCCCGCTATAAATTAATATTTAACCTTTTTCTTATCATTTATATAGGTTTATATGCATTTATTTTTTTCGGGTACCGGAACATCAAAAATAGTATCGGGGGCCGATTCGGGGTACAAACGGGACCCCAGTCAAATTTGCATTTATTTTAAGTATAATGGTTTGAAAATGTTCTATAATATTTTAAATTATATTTCTTATACAATGCAAACGAAACTATACTTAATTTGTCGTCATTTTGACGTCTCATAACTCACAAGCATCTGACTGACAGAAGCTTTGCAAGCAGAATGGAGTAACCGCATCGTATAGAATATTGCCGATTGTCTAAGAAAAACATAATTTTTTCTAATTTTAACTGTCTTACTACACATTATCATTTAATTTTCTTTTGGTGTTGTATTTTTTGGGATATTTATGAAGATTACAAAAACTACCAGCTTTTCTAAAAAATTAATCTGTTCATCTGGCTTCCCTTGATTCAAAAATTCTACTTTAAGAGTTGTAAAATTTTGCTATTTTTTAATTGGTTTAAACGATAGAACTACTCTTAAGAGAATGTACTTAAGTTATAGAGTGAAATTGTTAACATTTCTCTAGTTATAACTTAGAAAGTGGAATTCGTCGGGCAAGTTAAGTAATTTTTACTATGTCAATACAAGTGAATATTACTAGACAAGCGTGCGTCGAGATCTTCCACCGCTAGTCCCCTAACTTGCACAGGACAAAGAATAGATTTTCAGGTGTGGATCGCCAATTTCACTTTCTGGCTGATTTTGACGCCAGGAGCAGGATGTGGAGAAGGTTGATAAATGAAACATTTTTTAGAAACTGGTAAACTGGATCGAAGAACGAAGACACAATATGAAAAGAGACTGCCTTTGCTCTCCGATTCCAGCGCATTTATTCATTTTAACATACTAGACCCAGCGTGTGTTAGCCAATCAGCGCGTCGCTCATTTCCGCGGCACCCCGCGCTCGGTCAGACATGACATACGCTGGGTCAGATTTACACAAAATATTTAAAAACCGGCCCTTTACAGGGCTCCCAAAACGTAATAATTTTATTTTTCTTTTCTTAAAATTTAGGTATATAACATTAAGAGTATATAATATAAAAATGTATTAAAATCGCATTTACCGTGGCGCAGTTTGTACGGGGTCAAGTTGATCGCCGTGGTTCCTGTTCGAAACATCCCTTGATGATATTATTTTGTTAGGCAGATGTCAGGGTATGTCAGGATCGGGTTTACTCGTCCAGTTTTGGGCAGGACTCAAAATAAGAGGCCCTTGAGAATGAGCAGTGTTACCGGTTCGAAACGTCGGGAGTTTAAAAGTCCTTTCCAGGACTGTTTGACGCGGAGTTCCCGTTCCAGAAAGTTAATGTGTCAATATATATTTATAGATATTATATAATAACATATATTATTATAATATATATATATATATTATATGCAAACGGTAGATCTCTACGAAGGGATATTAAAAGAACCAGATATTAGTACAAAGTTTTGTAAAAAATAAATCAAATATTGAAAAAAATGCAAACTTTGATATTGCATAACTCCATAACTATTGACATTAGGTAATGGTTGCTTGAACATTTTCGATTCATAATCAAGACAGGAATCCACACGTAAAATATTGTAGACTAACTCTGTTACACACTATATTAATATTTTTTAATACCATTTATCATACGAGCATATTACAGAGTTCAAGACGATCAAAAATAAAGAAGGTATTTTACAATAAATCATTGCATTTAATTCTAATACAATAAGATCGGCGTTATGTAGTTGTTTAATATTTTGACGCCACAGTCCATTAGAAGTGTAGCAAAGATGGCATGTGAGAGGTACCTACCGGTAGGTATGTATGCGCGGTGCTTCCGATTTTTTTTTATAAAAAGATTTTTGCCATGTATCGATCTTTGTACCGGTAAATCAAACATAAAAATTTCGTTGCCTGTCCGTCTGTTCGTTCATCCGTCCGTTCGTCTGTCTGTCTGTTCCCGTAACTTCGTGTAATGTCCGTAATTTCGTTCCAATTTACAGCTAGAAAGACGAAACCCCGGGCCAGCACACCCGAACCGGCCGCTCAACGCATGTTGATATCGCCGCCTCTCCGTGGAGCGTCACAAACATACTATAAATATAAACTAGGGCTTAGCAAAGACTCGAACCAATGTTTTGTTATTTTTGACAGGTACAGCTGTTACAGGAAATAAAACATAAGATAAATGCAATAGTGCATGTTACGAATTATCTAACACAGTTTTCGTGACAAATTTTATTGGCGGACCCGCTGAATCAACATATTCTATGTTATAAAAGTCTCTAGTATAATCGAAAAAACGATTTTTCTTTCTTACATTGAATTTTGAATTTCAGGTCTCAATGAATCTCTGGGGGACAAAAATGAACGTAGGTAGGTAGGTACTAAATCGTTAGTCTAAACTTTATGTTGAATAAAGACTTTTGAATATAAAATAAGTAGACCATCTTCCATCATTTTGGTTCTTAGAAGTCCATACCCAACTTATAGATACACACGTGGTAAGTTGAAACCCGAAACCCGTAAGCAGTAATCGGTGGTGCGTAAGTAGCTTTTTTTTGCTTGCTGATTGCCTGTAATTATAGTGTTTGGTACAATCGAGGTCGGCAGATTTCGATCTCATTCAGGTCGACTTGTTTTCGTTCTCAAGCCTCGGCGGAATATTTTTTGCACCTGGGAAGCTCATATTTAAAATTGAGTTTATTTTTTTAAAGTAGGTACGAATAATGATAAAATAATACTGATATCTCTCCAATGGTCTGGAAGATTCCACCACAGACTTCTATGGGTTATGGTTAAATCGTCTCCGGTAAATGAATTGGAGCGTGTGGAAGGGAATAAATTATTGATACCTATATAAAGCAAAAAAATCTGTTCGTCTGAATCGACAGACATTTGAACAGTAGGCTATGCCACTGTAAATTTTATGTCAGCCTATTCTGTATGGAATTTATAGATCAACGCGATTACTTTCAGCTTGTTATTACCATCGTGAGATATGAAGCTTTGAAATATCCAATTAAATGTCAAAAAATAAGACAAGTCGCCATAGAGTTTGTTTAATTTTTTCAACAAGGAAAAAGGTTTCAATAAAATAGTGTTTTTACACATTTTTACACATGGAGAAAAATGATTTGAATATCATTCGTTTTGAATGAATAATTTGTGATACCTAACTCGATTTGTTTCGACTTTTTTCTTTCATGGTAACAGCATTTTTTCCAGTAAGGTTCAAATATAAGATCATGAAATTAACGATTGATAAAAGCGCAAATTGCAACGCCATCGCATGTTGTTTTGCTTGAAGCACGTCATTTAGGCACCGATTTATCTATATTTTTTCCAAAAATCAAAAATTCGTCTTATGTTCGTTAGGTTTATTTATTTTTCAGTCCTAGACGAATATTATGAATAAAGTACAAAAAATCCCTAAAAAGGAAACATTCACTCGCATAAAATTATAAAAAACTTTTGGTTAGAGTTTTTTAGGATTTTCCACCGTGTGTGAACGAACTTTCTGGCCGACGTTTCGGATCTAGCGATGGTAATTTTACCGGTTACATGACATGGTAGTTATTTGATATGTGATTATATATATATGCTTAGCACCTGAGGTATAACTGTTGTCTAGTACCGATGGTTGCCCGTAGAATTGCGAAAAATCAGTAACCATTCATCGACACAATCAGATATGAATCTCAAATATCGGTTAGTGTGTCACCGACTAAATTACCATCACTATTGGAATCCCATTGCAGGGCCAATACCCCAGAAAACTCTAACCGGAAGATTTTGTATGATCGTGAAAATCTGAGGATCACTTTTTCTTCTTCTTACTCAGCCATCTCTCTACCGCTGGACGTAGGCCTCTTCTAAAGTTCTCCAATCTTCTCTTCTTTGGGCTTTTCTAATCCACCCACTACCCGCGAATGTCATCGGCCCACCTTTTCTGAAGCCGGCTTCTTCCTCTTTTCATGTACCACGGTCTCCATCGCAGAAATCTGGCGACGCGCAACACGACCTGCCCATTGCTACATCCTTTGATCCTTGGTGAAGCCCGTAACCGTCATAGGACGCGTCCCCGGGTGGCGGATAGGGGAACACTCGGCAGACATGCAAGGTAGGAGGAAAATAAAATACCTCTCGCGGACCAACAGGCACGTAGCGTCTGACCCAGACAACAGAGTGGGCGGCTACAAACAGTGTCTGTTCCATACACTAAGGGCGGCTAAATTCAAATTCGCCAAGAAGGAAAGCGTGGTGTTTCAATGCCAAAAACCTTCTAGCAGACTAAGAATAATAATACTGATAAAAAACTATATAAATTCTTGTAGAAAAGTGTATATTTTTTAAATATATAAAGCTCTAAAAATAGTTACATTAGGTATACATTATAATATAATTTTTAGGTGTCAATCACAGTGTCATGATTTTTTGTCGATGTAATTTTTCTTAACGTCCCTCACCATCAGGTCCACCAGGGCGTCCAGGTCGTACTCGTGCGTCCAGCCCCAGTCCTTCCGAGCGTCGCTGTCGTCGAATACCTGCGGCCAGGAATCCGCTGCAAGCAGACAAAAACGTGATTTGAATCTAGTCCGTTTTTACATGCTCTTATTTAAGTCTCTTTGTTGTTTGTTTGATTGTTGTCGCGGAACTTGTAATTGATTTTACACCAACTTCCCGACCAGCTACAACTCTGAAACTTTCAACATTTACGTAAAGTACATGACTACATTATTAATTCGACATGATTTAGTCATCACTTCGATATAAATGAATGATTTTCCATTATTATTGAGTATTAACCTCGAAGAGATATAAAACGACGTCTTTTTCCTTTACAAAATAGCAAAAAAATAGATCTACTTAGTCGACTACCCATTCGAGTGCCATCTAGATCTACCAGAACTGACGTCACATTCAATCTCCCACACTGCCACACAAACTCTAAACAAAATTCATTTTTCTACAGAGCATCATCGTATTTTAACACATTTTTCAGTGAACTCGACATCTTCAACACGACAACCACTAAGATCAAAACACACATTTAATAGATTGCGTAACTCCACACGGCCTTCCTTTAAAATTAATTAATTTTTATCACACAGATCTTATTCCTTATCACATTTTCCCTCTACTAAATCCATTTCCCCTTTCTTCCTCTCCCCCTGGAAATAAATTTACCGTACTATAATATATTAATGTATTTTTAAATATTTTTTTAAAACTCTTCTATGCGTTGATCTTTTTATCGGATTGTTAAATATGTTCTTCTTATTCTGTTGTATATAATACATAGTATTATAGGTTAATCAAGTGAATTCATATAATTGTCTTAATATTATTATTATATATCATATGTTCTATTTCTTAGTACCAAATTAGCTGTTTGAATTCCGAATAAAATAATAATAAAAAAAATGAAATGCCTACGTAGCTTTGAGATTCAACAATATTAGTATGAAAAAATGTTCCGATTTCAAATTAATTAATTTTATTCTGCAAATTCAACTTTGACATTAGACGTCGGTCGGAACGAAATGTCAAATTCAAAAAAATACGGTTATTTTGAATTAAAATTTCTTCGAGTTCGACAAAAAGAACGTTCGCCATAATCATGCCACGGGTTCAAAGAATGTTGATGCGCGATATACGCAGTATTTTCTGCAATTAGCGTCTCACATTCGTGTGCCATTCCTTCACCTTTTCGCAGTGAAACTGTTACCCCATATTAAAAGCATGTCTGCAAAACTTCATTCACTTGTTTTATCATTTAATGCATTTTAATTACACTCGCATGTAGGTCGCTAGGTTTCGTTCTACATTATACTTTTACTTCATCGCGAAAACGTCGAAATTGTCAGAATTCGTTTTCTACGATTTTAAAGCAAACTTTCACAGAAGCAAACAAGTTGGATTGTAGACGTTTCGTTTTTCCGTAAAACCCTTTTTAAATAATGTTTTTTTTTAAATTACAATTTTACAACAAATTACAATTTATTGTAAAAATAAGGGAAGTGTATACGACCATTGATGTAATGTAATATAGACACGTTATTCCCATACTAACTGGCTTTCATATGTAGCAAATATCGCATTGAAAGAGACAACAAATCACGCCACGCTTATTTCACAAACGCTCTGCGTGTAGATAGAAAAATAAGGTAATTTGAAGTCAGGGTGATTAAAATAACATACTCATTCTTACAATAGTGTACGATACTTTTTTCCTTTATCCCCGCGACTTTTTTCGGCGTAGCGTCGTGCCCGATCACAAATAAGGTCCGTTCGATAACGAATGCAAGTGAGGCAATCACCTTACTTTTGAGTTGCCAAGTTTTCATGCTTGTGACGTATCTACAATTTATTATATCATTGGGTACGATGGTTTGAGCGTAACCATTTCGTAAAAATAGTAAAAACATAAGATATTCTGACAGTTTTAAGTGAGAATTTTTCTGAAAACAGTGGAGTTATGTATGTTTATTTTAAAAACCCACCAATATCCTGCCTGGAGTCAGGTTTGTACGTGACCCTCAGCTCTGGCACGTGCGCGGAGAGCTTCTCGGCCAGCTCTTCCGGCGTGAAGCTCATGGCCGTCACGTTGTAGACCCTCCTCTTCAGCTGTTCGTCGGGGGCCTTCATGAACTCCCACAGGGATCTCAGGCAGTCGTCCACGTACATCATGGGCAGCCTGGTGTTTGGCTGGAGGTAGCACTCGTATTTCTGGTTGCGCAGCGCGGCGTGGAAGATGGCGATGGCGTAGTCTGGAAAATAAATCGATGCCGTCAGAGAAAGAATAGACCCGTGTGTCCATCCGCGTCATGTGATATGAAAGAGAACTTAACACTACAAGAAATTAAGAGTTACATGGGGAACGTTTCTTGTTGCTATTTGCATAAGACTTGTATTGGAATATGGTGTTTCGTTTTTTTATTTATTTATTAATTAACGTCCTATAGGGCTTTTACAACAGAAAGGTAAAGTGTAGATTAACAGAATATATAGTTTAAAGAAAAAAATAATAACATGTAAACATAATAATGTCATACAGAGGAAAGAAAATACTTAAAATACAGATACAAATATATAAAGATAAATATAATATAAAGTAAAAAGCAAGTATATAAAAAGCAGAAGTATAAGAAAACATAATATAATAAAGAAATTTAAAAACAAAAAAGTAATAATGTAGAGTGAAAAGATATAGCACAAGCTTTGAAAGTCATATTATAGTAAAAAATATACATACAAATACTAATCAATTATTTAAGTCTAATTCGACAAATACTAGTAATCTTTCAATACCCCTTTTAATATATGTTTGAATAATGAACAGTTATTGGCAAAGACGTCCAGTTACTCGTATCTGTTTGCTAGTCTAGGAAGCCTTTGCAGTGGGGAATTAAAGATATAGTTAGTAGCTGCAGTTTACACGGCAAAACCTGCATGACTTCTAGTTATGCGAGACGGAACACGCAAGCAGATACGTTCTAGTAGTTGAGGACAGTCGATAGTACCATATATTAGTTTGTGTAAAAAGAGAAAGTCCGTCACTATTCTTCTAGCCTCTAGTTTATCAAGACTGCTAAAAGGTCTAAGAATGTAATTTGTAAATGTAAATTGTAATCAATATTACTTGAAGGTATGTTAAGTTTATAATTCATAAATCTAAGAAACTTATTTTGGACTTACCTATAAAACTCAATGTCTGTCTGTCTGTTTTCTATACAAATCCACACAGTTTGTCCGATTCGATTCAAATTTTACATACTTATGCTTTAGGACCCGGCGGGTAACATAGGAAACATTTGCCCCCTATTATATCATACCTCTTCCCCTCCCCTGACATATTTTCGATGCAAATCTGTACCGTTTGACCGATCGGACACAGAATTTGGAAACTTATTCTTAAGGTCTCGGTGGGTAACATATGCGGTATTTCCTCCCCTATTCTTTTAACCCTTCCCCTCCCCTGACATATTTTCGATACAAATCTGTACCGTTTGACCGATCGGACACAAAATTTGGAAACTTATTCTTTAAGACCCGGCGGGTAATAATGTGACATTTTCATCCTATTATTTTACCCCTTCCTTTCACCCCAATATATTTTCAATGCAAATCTGTACCATTCGACCGATCGGACTCAAAATTTGAAACCTTATTCGTAAGGACTCGGCGGATAACGCAAGCTACATTTTTCTCCTCTTTTTTTACCCCTTCCCCTCCCCCTGATATATTTTCGATGCAAATCTATACCGTTCGACCGATCGGACTCAAAATTTGTAAACTTACTCCTTAGGACCCCGCGGGTAACAAAAGTGACATTTCCTCCCTCCCCTTTTACCTTTTACCCTCCCCCTGATATATTTTCGTTGCAAATCTATACCGTTCGAATCAAACCTTTATTTACCCCCACAAATTTATTTTCAACTTAATCCTTAACCCGTGCAACGCCGGGTACGAACAGCTAATTCTCTATATTACTCATGTGAACTGTATAACGAGGGCTCCACACAACTGTATTACGAAACAAAAAGTGGCGTATCTAAAAACTTTGGCACCAATGCAAAATTAGTTTTACGAAACAAATAGTGGCGTATCTAAAATCTTGGGCACCAAAGCAAAATAAGAAAAAGGGATCACCGTATATGCATTGGTATGAGTAGAGTCTTGTCTTGTTAATGTTCACGGGTCGATTCTACCAATCTCAAGTGGAGATATCTGAGCTTAACAAAAATATTTTTTTGCAAAGCAAAATATCAATACGTACGTGTACCCGATACCTCATCATCATCATTCTTGGCACCACAACCCTTGGTGGGTCTTGGCCTCCTCAATAATTTTCCTCCACTCATCTCGGTCTAGTGCCAGCCCTCTCCAGTTTCGAAGCTCTAAGGCAGAGATATCTTTGAGGACGTTGTCACTCCATCTTAATTAATACACGATACCTACTGAGATTTATCTCAATTAAATCTCCGGGACTTATCTCATCGTGGACATGCCCATAGGGAAACTATTAAATGTAGGTACTTAAGATGGCGAATTAAACAGTGAACAAACCGAGATGTTGCTGTTTTATAAAACATGTTTTGATAAAAGCGTGCAGTATATTGTTTTGAAGGACAAACCATTATAAAATATGCAACATCAAAAACACCTGCAAAAAGTAAACAATATTCAGACGTACGTGAAGATAAAAATAATCAAAAAGATTATTGAAACAGCTTCAAGCTACGAGCGTCAAGCAATTTTTAAATCAATCTTTAAAGAAACATAGCGGGTGAACAAATATGTTTACACATTAGCAGGATTCGACGAAGGTAGCAATTTTGAAATATTTTGTAACACGTTTGAGTTACATCATAGTGTAAGTAGTTTGTCAGATCGCATTCCTATTTGTTTATTTTATATGACGTCTGCATCGCAGACACCCAAATACATTAAATCGCGCAAAAACAATACGTGGAAGCTAGTACTGAATTGCGTGATTGAGAGTGACATATACAGGGTGTACCAGACCTAGCAGCAGAAACTTGACAGGTAGATTTGACTATTTTATGAGTCTAAAATGTTCAAGAAACCATGGCATAATACCAATAGTTATGGAGTAAGCAATATCAAATTTTGCATTTTTTTTCGATATTTCTTAATTATTTTTTGCAACAAGCTTAACTGTCATTACAGTATCTTATGACGATTATAAAAAATTCATTCGCTTTAATACAAGTCGAATAAAATGATACAAACCTCGCGAAAATTGAAAAAAGTCATTTTTTACAAGGTTTTTATCATTTTATTTAAGTTGTATTGAAGCAAATGAATTTTTCATAATCGATATAAGTTACTGTAATGATAGTTCAACTTTTTGCAAAAAAATAAGAAAGAAATGTTGAAAAAATAAATGCAAACTTTGATATCTCATGTCTCCATAACTATTGATACTAGGTCACGGTTGCTCGAACATTTTAGACTCATAACATAGTCAGGAATCTACCGGCCGAGTTTCTGCTGCTAGCTCTGGTACACCCTATATACACCAATGCAGGCTATGTTATATTGCGTCTCACGTTAGACAGCGGCCGAAAAGTCAGCGCCTTAGGTAGTTACAGAAGGTACACGTGGAATCAACTTTTTTTACGATCGATCACAGCAAGAAATGAAAAATTTAACTTTTAAAATAATTTATCAAGTGTACTTACTCACATTAAGAAAACACATGAAAAAATTTTCGATGTATGTGTACAGTAGTGCCTCTTTTGTCTACGTTGGGTAAGGAACCAGACCGTCGCCGCAAAGCGAACATCGCACTGAAAACTTTTTTTTGTGAAAGTGTAAATATTATTATAAATGCGACAGGATACATTATTGCTCACGCCACTGGCGATTAGTATTCGATGATATGATAATAATGATTGTAAATTGGGATGATAGTTTTATGATAAACTATACAACGTGTTTAAATAGTATTGGATTACACTCTTTCACATTTTATTAAACCCTTTCATTGAGTAAAAAACCAAGTTTTTATTATACTCCCTTTCTTTGTAAAATATAACAACAATTAAAGACGAAATATAACACATAACATAACACTAAACTTACAGTAATTTAATATATTTCTAAAATTTCAATGTTTTGAGCTTTGATAAGACACTTCATGCTTTGAAGATTAAATTCTAAAAACATTTGTCAGTCAATTTAGTTTTTCGACATCCGTAGTGAAGTGCCCCTATTATGTATACCAACGGAGTAATTCAAATTTAGAAAATATTCCGCGACGTTATCGGGCCGTTGCTAATCAAACTTTTCTAATGATTCCAATTTGAAAAAACCAATAAAATTTCTAAAAATTCGAAATTATACTATAATTATTAATTTTTTTAACGAAAATTTGATAGATCTTCTTGATCGTCGCCACGAGTCTACTTGCCAAGTTTCAGTTCGATTGGATCACGGGAAAATGATCAAAAATCGATCCAAAGTTTTTGTTGATGGCAAGCAAGCAGACGCCACGAGTATAAAGGGAGTAAAAAGCATGTGTAATTAAAATAGCGAACCATAAAATTATATTCTGTAATGAAATAAATTTGTATTTTAGTTAATAATAATGTCAGACAAGAATTGTGTATGACAAAAAATTCAGATACTCAATCGCTGTTAGTGATTGTGACAGAGTTATCAGGGATTTTAAGTTAGTGATTTTCAGCTCATCGCTAGTTAGTACGCTCGCAAGTAGGGAATGATTGAAACAGATGGCAGTAAATCGTAACTTAACAAATTACATTCTAAATACTTTGGGTTAAGCATAACTGATTTGCAAAAGTGCTCGCGAGAGGTTAATTTATAATTATTATAATACATTCCTGTATGTAGGTAATAATTATAATGATAAATAACCGCTTCTTTTAAACGATTTCTTCAAATGTTGCAATTAAATGTTGTAATTAAATGGATATCGGTACTCAATTGCCACACTTATTATCATATACAGGGTTATTTGTAAAACATTAATAACCTCGCAGGACTATATTCCTGCCTTGATTATGAGTCGAAAATGTTCAAGCTATTATGACCTAATATCAATAGTTATGGAGATATGCGCCATCAAAGTTTGCATTTTTTTCAATATTTCTCACTTATTTTTTGTAAAACGTTGGATCACAGTAACTTACATCGAATATGAAAAATTCATTTCCTTTAACACAAGTCAAATAAAAAAATAAAAACCTTCAAATTCCAATTGGAAAACATTCCAATTGGAATTTTTTCAGACTTTTTATCATTTTATTTAACTTGTATTGAAACGAATGAATTTTTCGAAATCGATATGAGTTACTGTAATGATTGTCCAACGTTTTACAAAAAATAAGTCAGAAATATTGAAAAAAAATTGCAAACTTTGATGGCGTATATCTCCTTAACTATTGATATTAGGTCATAATAGCTTGAACATTTTCGACTCATAATCAAAGCAGGAATATAGTCCTGCGAGGTTATTAATGTTTTACAAATAACCTTGTATATATTTTTTAGAAAAAAATTAAAGAAAATCTAAAAAAATGACAAAAAAGAAAATGCACTGAGAATTAACAAAACGTCGCGCTTACTGCATGGTATTTAGGTACTTACCACTTTTTAAAATGTAGAATATGATTAAAATTAGAGGGAAGACCTCTGTACCTGTAGTTCCGCCCCCGGGAGGGTCGCTGGAGATGACACCAGGGAACCGGAGACATCTAAAATCAAGTCCGAACCGGTGGTAATAATATTCCCCAATCAGTTCAGCGTGCACTTTTGACACTCCATAAATCGTCCTTGGTCTTTGAATCGTCACATTCGGAGTAGGGTTCCTGGGAGAGTCGGGGCCGAACGCCCCGATGGTGCTAGGAACGAAGACCCTCAGCTTGTACTGCTTGGCCAATTCGATGACGTTGTGGACCCCTTCGATGTTGACCCTCACGGCCAGCGGCACGTTCTGCTCGCCGATGGCGCTGAGCAGCGCGGAGAAATGAATCAGCCAGTCTATCCTGTGGTCCACGACGATCTTCTGAAGACCCTTGAAGTCCAGAATGTCGGCGAAGATGTAAGGGCCGCTGTCGCTTATTTCCCTGCTGGGTTTGATGATGTCGGAGAGAATGACGTTCTCCGTTCCATACTTCTCGCGGAGAAAATTCGCGCAAGCTATGCCCAATTGACCCAATCCACCTGAAAACAGAGGAATATATTATTATTATTTATTTATTAACGAAGATAATCCGGAAAGTAAACACCGCTTAACTTTAAAAATGCACTTTTTAATAATAATAATAGTAATATATTTACGTAATAATACTTGTATTTCTACACGTAATCACCTATGTTTTTACGTGCTTTAAAATTCTGAATTTTTTTTGAGTCCAAGCCACAATTCGTTATGACATTTTCCACCTAAGAACTCTTTTTGTTTAAGAAAAAATGTGAAAATGTCGAGGCAAGGAACTCTAGGGTGGATGAACGAAATCATCGTCCAATACTGTAAAATATACTCGTTATACGCATCATACCACCTCTTAGTAGTTGCATACAATATGTTTCCCTGGTTTTATTCGCTTCATCTCAAATTGATACGAATCATTGAATTTTGTTTTGGTCACTTCAAACATTTCTGATTTTTATTTCAAGTATTTTTTGGCTTCATGGAGTATCCGTATTTTTATACTATCGTTAGTACTCCATATGATTGAACATAATATTTGGTGTCTACATAGGTAATACTAAATATTCACAACAACTTTCTTATATATAACACCAGCGAACCTTCTAATGTTCGGATGGTGTTATTTTTTGTAAATGTTACGGATAACTCTAAAGGGAATTTTAAATGCTTTTTTGTGAAACATTTTTTTTACGCTTCAACAGGTCCGATTACTACTTACGATTAGAAGCGAAACACGTCACAAAATACCCAGGATTGAGTACTTCTTCTTCTACCCCTTGTCCTATTAGGTCGGCGTCCCTGCACCACATAAAAGGTTCCAAATTTTCCTATATTGGGCTTCGCTCTCCACATCAGCCCAATTTAGTTGCAACCTCGCTTCGCAGCAGTCCTCCGACTGTTTCCGCCAGCTCCTTCCAGGACGGCCCCTTGGTATTCTTTCTGCCTTCTGGTCTTACCTGGAATATCTGCTTTGGCAGTCTGCCGGCATCCGCAAGATATGTCCCAGCCACCGTAACTATGATTTCTCGACAAACGTCAATAAGGGGTCTACTCGAAACATTATCTTATTTGAGTATTTCTGATTCTGTCCTTTCTGGTAATTTCTACTATTCCTCGTAGAAATCCAATCTCGTCGGTCAGCAAGTCTTGGTTCTTGACTTGACTGGATCTTGACCGAAAAGTTCTTTCGGTCAAGATCCAGTGGTCATGGCCGTACACTAGGGTTGGCCTGAAAACTGATATGTTATCCAATTCACTTTCTCGCTTTTCATCCTGAGATAATAACAATTACGCCAAGGTATTTGAAACTGTTCGCCTGTTTTAGACATTTATTCTGGCATTTACATGTTACATTGATCTTCGCTTCGCTTCGAAGCGAATACCAGGTTTAAGTACAAAACATAAATTAATTATGACCTCACCGGAAGTTGACCCTGGAACCCTCGGTGTGAGAAGCCACTATTATGCCCATTGGGCTACGAGGACCGCTCTAGTTTTACGCGGGGTGCTTTCGAAAAAATATATAGGGTTATTTGTAAAACATTAATAACCTCGCAGGACTATATTCTTGCCTTGATTATGAGTCGAAAATGTTCAAGCTATTATGACCTAATATCAATAGTTAAGGGGATATGCGACATCAAAGTTTGCATTTTTTTTTTCAATATTTCTAACTTATTTTTTGTAAAACGTTGGACTATCATTACAGTAACTCATATCAATTACGAAAAATTCATTCGTTTCAATACAAGTTAAATAAAATGATTAAAACCCTGAAAAAAATCCAATTGGAATGTTTTCCAATTGGAATTCGAAGGTTTTTGTTTTTTATTTGACTTGTATTAAAGGGAATGAATTTTTCATTTTCGATATAAGTTACTGTAATGATAGTCCAACGTTTTACATAAAATAAGTCAGAAATATTGAAAAAAAATGCAAACTTTGATGTCGCATATCTCCATAACTATTGATATTAGGTCATAATAGCTTGAACATTTTCGACTCATAATCAAGGCAGGAATATAGTCCTGCGAGGTTATTAATGTTTTACAAATAACCCTGTATACTACGTTAACATGTATCATAATTTTTTAGTTAAAACATAATGAACTTTTTTAGGCAACATTTAATATATAGAAATAAAATAATTTTTGAAATGAAAGGAAAATATTAAAAAAAAACAAAAATATTTATTTATCTTTTCAAAATCTGATTCAAAATCTCGGCACGAACCTGTGATCAGGATTTTTGGTTTTTCTTCACGGCCGCCGCGGGATGTGGAACGGGAAGGGTTGGCTCGGTGGGAACTGAGGGTCCAGGGTTCGGGTTTGTGTGGGGTCCAGGTTATCGAGCCGAGAGGCAGCCTATGAGCTTTCTTCAATGACGTCGCCAAAGGGAGAATCTTTCGAAATGCCATGCTGTGGTAAATTTGAATTTTTTATTTAGAATTTTTATTGCCTATAAAATTTACTATGGCTAATTAAAAAACAAATTAGTTTACAAACAGCATCAGGGCTACCATTGCACCCTGTCAACCATTACATTTTACGAGGAATTTAGTCTTTATCTGTAAATCCTTAAACGAGATCTTTTCTAGTTAAAAATAAGCTCTCTACTTTTTATTTGTACACACGTTAGGTTAGGTTAGGATTTTTCAATATGTGTTTATTTCAAAAATAGTTTTATCCAACATTGATTAACAACATTTATTTCATCCGTTCAAGATTAAATTATTAATTAAAACTTGATATTGGACCACGCCTGTCGCACTAGAATAATCTCCCAAATTTTCAGGATTTCAAGATTGTTATAAACTCGACACTCGATTAAATGATTATTCCAATTAAAATAATTTCTCTGTCTGTATGTCCGTCCATCTATTTAAAAAATTTTACGTAATTTTTTACGAATTTAAATTTTTTTTTGTTCTTTTCCAATATTTTTTTGTAGTAAAATTTTTCTTCAATTCTTTTTTTCTTTCCTTTTTTATGTAAACAAATAAATACTCACTCCTTAGGAATCGACATGTAAAAGCACCGTTATTTTTGACGGGTTACAGCTACTGTATATTATCAATCACTCAATTTAGATGAGAAACAATTTCTCGTGTTTAAATTGGGGGCATTGTCATTGCGCTATGGTATTACATACTGCAGAACAGAGTCACATACAAAACTAACGATCCACATTGAATCACTTCGTACAGAGTTATTGCTTTCAATACACGTATTCAAAAACACTTATACCTAAGGAACTTAAGTATTACTGCTGAATGTCAAGGCATCTGAAAATGTATATATTTATAGAAATATAGCGGAAATAATAGTTTTAATATTTGGATACTGGTTGAAGAAATTGGATATGTGTGAAAAGACTGATTTCTATCAAATGAAATTATGGTATTTTATTATTATGTGGGTTATAAAAGCAAAGGCAGCATTATCCATAAAATTAAAAAAAAATGTTTTCAATCCAGTCGTCGAGGGTTAATAATTTAAAATATACTGAATTCTAAATTTTATGTATCTATCCCTTCCAAAAATCATGTTTTCTATAAATGTATAGGCTATGTTTCCTATAAAATCTCGAATTCAGTACATTACAAATTAGTAATCCTCGATGACTGCGTTTAATTTTTTTTGCTGCCTTTGCTTTTATACCCCACATATTCACCACGTCAAAATTGATGAAGTACAATGTTATATAAAAAGGATCAAGTCGTGGTTGATATGATAAGATAGGTAATCCCAGCGCAAAAAAATAATATGATAATCCTAGCGCAGCTGAAGATAGAGTCCCAGGTAGTTGCTTACGGTAAATTGAATAGCTAATAAGTAAAAATAAGATAGAGAATGAAGTGAAAGGAACATTAATGTACCATCACGGCCGAGAAACTAATCAAAATGTCGACTTAAGCATTCTATGGAGATGATGACTGAACCAACCCGTATGTATCGAGTTGCATCGCTTCTCTCGGTGTAGTTCATACATCTATTAATCAATTGGATATAACTCATTTCAACGGATTGTATTAGGACTTTAAGGATTGTAATGAGACTTACTGATTTTTTTTGGAGATTTAAAATGTAAAAATTGCATGTGTCTCGAGACCACGGCATGGTTTGTCGGATCGGAAGCCTCCGGAATATTATTAGATCGTTAAATAAATAGGTATATTTTATTTATACATTATGATTAGCTGTCAAACAAAAATTTTGATAGGTAGCGAATACAAAACGTCACATTTTGACTAGGTATTCTAATTTCGTAAATAAATGTTATTTTCCGCAATAGGTGCGAAAGTTCCTACTCTGATTCCCACTTGCATAGAACATGTTTTATGGCCGCCTTAAAGTTCAGGTAAGGTTGATCTACCTGTATTTCTTGCAGGGAAGGAAAGCGAGAAAGGCGCGCGATGTGCTTAGAATGTTGAAATCAGGTTGTTAAGAGTGATGCAAATGGGAAATTAGATTTGAAGTAACTGTTAGATTGATCTGTGCACTGAATTTTATGCTTATTTTGAAATAATTTCAGTTAATTAACGTAACTCGACAAAATCTCGTAACACCATTTTTATTGTATGTATACACGATTGCAGCCTTATTGAGATTTTCATGCCATCTCCATCAATGAATTTTTTTTTTAATAATTAAAAACGCGTACAAGTTATGCAAATTGGGTAGTGGGGCGTGAAACTGAAAGAAAGGTGAACAATGTGGGTAAATAATTTGGATAAAAAAATCGAGAACTTTCGTAATTCTCTTATATATCTCTATATCTGATATTTGTACTTGTTTAAGCTTTATTTTGCAAAATAAATTCAAACAATAAAACAATATTTATATAAGATGTGAGGTTAAGAACGCATTAGTAACTTAATAAGGTATTTTAAAACTATTATTGCAAACATATTCAATAAAAATGCATTGGAATATTAAAGAGCATATTAGAGCGGGTTTCAGACCAGTAAAGCGATAAAATCCTTTAAAACGAAGGACATTATAATTTACAAACAAGTTTTCATAAATGTCATCATTTTAAATTAAAAAAGGAAATAGTTTTGCTAGTGATTGAATCATGTAATCCATTAGGTAGGTATTCTGAATCGCTAAAATAATTAACTAATTCTTAGATATAACTTACATAAAGCGAGTTTATACACGTTAATGTCGTTTTACCAATAGGCTGAAGTTAGTCGCATGGTTAATATAAAACATGAATTATATTTTATGTTAATTTTAAACCATTTGGAATTCCAAATGCAATTGGATTGATTAATTATCGCATATTAATAATAAATATCGACGGTGATTAAATTTAAAACTAAACACATTCTTAAAATAACGAAAAGTTATGATATTTGCAAATAAGAACGTTAAATTCTATCTACATTTTTTAATTAGTTACGTATATTTAATGATAAGCTATGTTAGATTAGTATTCATTTAAATTTTCAAAAATATGCATGATGTTATTTTCGCAATTATAATTATTCGTTATAATTTTAACATTATAAGGAAAATAGGAACAGAATTGAATGTTAAACAAGGATATCTTTGGCAGATTTTTAGGATGACAGTTTACCAATTTTTTAATTATAATAGTGATCGGCGTTGTACGGTATTCAGTGAGGGAGTGGGTGAAATAGTTTTCAGGATCCTAGAGTGTTCTTGAACAAAATTTGAATGGTGTACAATATAACACATATTCAGTTAGTGGCCAAGGGAGCGGGAGGGTTCCTTCTTTGCGCAGAGTTCTAAAGAATAACTACACAAAATTTGGAACGGATGAAATTCAATGTAATAAAAAAATACATTTAAATCGTGGTAAGAGGGTAGAACAGTTAGAGGGAGGGTTTTTATACCTTACGCAGAACTCTACGCGGAGAAACTATACAAAATTTGAAAAGGATGGAAATCGATATAACATACCAACACACCTCTATATCGAGAGGAGGGGGTAGGTGACCATAGGGAAAGGAGTGGTGCCTTTGTTTTTTCGCAGTGCGCAGGATCTTAAAAAGGATCCATGTCAAATTTATAAGGCATGGTTTTTAATATAATACACGTTAATAATAGGAGTACCCATAAGTTATCAATTATTTTTGGTGTGGAATGTTTGCTTCAGTCAAGCTCAGTAAAGTGAACGTATAAAGACGTGTTTTATAAGCAATATTATAATCCGTGGTCTTGTCACTTGTGACAATTAAATTATTATTTTTTAATTACTCTGTTCTAAAATGGCGGACAATCAACTAACTGAAGAACATTTACGTCATTGCGTGCTGTTTAATTTTCTATCGGGTGTTAATGCAACGGTTGCAACAAAGAAAATTTGTGATGTGTATGGAGACGTTTTGAAAGTAAATAAGTGCCAACGTTGGTTTAGAAAATTTTCCGATGGTGATTTTGACTTGTCTGATAGCTATCGAAGTGGGCACCCGGTAGGGTTTGATAATGACGCTTTAAAAACACCTAGAAGCATATTTTTCTCAAAAGTCTGCCAACAAGATGGCAAAAGGTCCAAAAATAAAATAAAATGTTGTTAAATTCTTTTTTGTTGCCTTAAATACTTGATTAATTACTTACTTATTAATTACTTACTTAAATAATTGATCACTTATGGATACACCTAATATTTGTGGTGAGGGTAACGTTGTCAGGGGGTGGAGAGGGCTTATTATTTGTTATGTGCGGAGTCCTAAATAGTATTTATGCGAAATTTGGAACGAGTGACATAATATTTATAAACATACATATATAATACCAAAACTTGCGTGTTCGCATTTTCGCCAGTTTTATGTTTTGTTACTAACATCAACTTTATCAGTTTGATTTTATGGCTTATATTATAATATCATGTATGAAAAATAATTTTTAAATGATTTATTCTCACACTCACCGGTTAATCCGCAATCCGGTTAATGCGACGCCGCATTATCGAGAGTATATTGTATTTATTGGCCTTTAAAGAAATACTGTTAATATTGTATAAAAAAGAGTTAGTATCGATATACAGCAAATACAGATTGCGATGATATGAAACAATAAACTAAAATATTTATAGTCGATGTTTATAAAATTTACCATATTGAGATTAAATGCTAAACCGCCATTATTAAATTGACGAAATAGAAATAACGAATTTGATTTTTTAGCCGTAGCAGCGATTTTAAAATCGGCCTGCTTCAAGAGCAGTTAGACTTCTTTCCATTTAAGAAAGACAAGCGAATTAGTATAAGTGTAAGTATTGAATTTACGGGTATAAACACCAACACAACGAAAGAATTTGCTTCGTATGCACGGTTTACATAATTATACTAATTCGATTGTCTTTCTTAAATGGAAAGAGGTACATCGATACAATCATGCACACGTAGGCATACAAGATGATAATCTTTTACACTTGCGATGGATAAAAAGATAATACAAAAAATTTTGGCAGCCAAACCCCAAAACGGTTCCTATGTGATTTTAATAATTGACCATATCGTGATGTGTTTGGCTAAAGAAATTAGGCCACGAACCTGCTGTAACATTAAAAAATAATTTGTGAGATAAAAATCGTACTAAATTGACATTAAGATTTTTATATTATAATTTTTTTTTTTTTTTTTAGCGAAATTTAAAATAAATTAAATTTTAATAAATATTATTATTAAGTTCTACGGGTTAAGTATTTTTATGTGTTACAGCTGTTTCGGCTTGTAAGGCCATTATCAAACTGTTTGATAATGGCCTTACAAGCCGAAACAGCTGTAACACATAAAAATACTTAACCCGTAGAACTTAATAATAATATTTATTAAAATTTAATTTATTTTAAATTTCGCTAAAAAAAAAATATGGAGTTCTACAAATTAAACACAAAAACCATAAATATATTATAAATGTTCTAATCCAATGATGTTTTTCTACTAAAACATGTAAGTAGGTGCCATACTCGCAAGTACAAAAGTGTAATCTAGGTATGCATTATTCAATTGCTCAATAATTTTCTATCTATCACCTGTAAAAAATGACGTAGGCACTTTTACTTTTTTGAATTTCGGTTTTACATTATTTTTTTTTTAGTTTTTTACATTAGTTTACATTATTAGTAGTTGGTAAATTTAAATATTCTAGCGTTTCATAAATCAAAATATATGGGTTCCTTATTCTCTTCAATAAAAATTTTATATTTAAAATTTTTATTAAAAAAATGTTTTAGTTTCTTGACATTTGATTACAATATTTTTGGTAAATTTTTTTTTCCAATTTTCATTTTTAATTTATTTATTCAATTATATGCACATTCAAAATTTAATATTCAATGCATGCATATTATGAAGTATATATATATATGTATATTATGAATATATTAAAATAAGAATATTTAATTAATTAACATATAAAATCTGGTCAATACAACTTTGATGCCGAGTATTGCATTATAACTTTTTCGGCCGAGAGTTTAGGCTGTGAAACCGTAGTGTTTTGGTACTGTTAGCGACGGATATTGTTACATATGTATGTATGAATTTTGATTGTTCACTTTCACAATAATTTTCAAATAGTTTTTCTTTCATATCCCTCAATATATTCATACATATAACGCTTATGCATGTTATATTTCTGTTATACAAAAACCAGTTGCGATGTAAAACAGAGATTCGTAACGCATCACTTATGTAATAATTAAGTCTACAAAACTGATAAAATCTGGACTGCGAAAACTGATAAAATCGCGTCTACAAAACTGACAAGTCCGACGAAATAAAAGTCTCTCGCACCTGTGATCAAGACTTTCGGTTTCTCCGCCTGGTTGAAGAGGCTCAGCGGCGTGGTGTGGACGGCCCGACGGGGAAGAGGCTCGCCCCGGAGCACCCTGGCGGCGCGCAGGACCGGTCCGGCCCAGCAGCCAGCTCTGACCGCCATGCTGCGTGACGAGTCAGAGGATTGAACTTGACTGAAGCGGCTTTATTGCTTCTCCGGCTGTTTTCCCCTCGCCGGAGCGGCCCAGCCTCCTCGGGGTGGTTCCAAACCGACTGATCGGATTTATTGCAAAATAATTGTTTTTAATTTTGTTCCCACCGCAGGCGTAGGATGTCGGTCTCCCCGTTTGGAAACCAACTGGGAGATATATATTCAAGAACACATTCATGTTTGTGAAGTTGTAATTTTTCAGAACAAAGTTCTGTGAAATATTTAATAACCAAATTAATGAATCAATTAGAAAGACATACAGAAAAATCTAATTCACGAAAAAATATTAGGTTACTACTGGGATATAATATCTGTTGTATAAATGTATGTCCAAATAAAAATGAATTATTCAATTAATCATGGCGTCCATCTAGCGGTGGCATTGCAAAGTAATTTCAACTACCGTATCAAAAAAGTGGATTACTCTATGGACAAAAATAAAAAATAAAAAAAATAATTAATCAATCAATAAAAATAAGAACTACATATAAGGTCGATGTATTCACGGAAACATAGAGGGTTGCTATAGCTTAGTGGTCAGAGCACCGGCCCCGGAAAGGAGGTGACCTGGGTTCGAATCCCAGTAGTAACCTAATATTTTTTCGTGAATTAGATTTTTCTGTACAACTGGGAGATTCTCGCCGATTAATTTTGCCGGAGAGATGAGAAATGCGCGGGTCCAATCTTCACAATCGCATACGTACTAACTTTGCAGGGTTCACCTAATCTAATTTCCCGTGAATGTTAATTATAATTATGCATTTATTGTACAAGCATGCATGCATGAGATATTGTATAAACGTTAAAATAATTACAAGGAAAACAAATAGTATTAATAAAAGAACAAAAAAATACCCTTATGCGAGATTATATTGTGTCTTCTTCATTACAAGTCCCACAGATGCGCGTCATTTCTCGCCTGTTGTGTATCAAACGTCAAATGTCAGCCTACTGACCAACGATGATCTGTTTGTTAGTTGGGCGAAATTCAATCTCCCTAGTAGTAGTCAAAACGCAATAAATATTTTAATCTTAGGTCCCCTGTTGTCTTATTTTTCAGAATAAATACTAGTACGAATAAAGAGACGCAAGCGTCAAAGTGACTCTATAAAAATAATAACATTCCGACAAATGATTAAATAAAATGTACTTCTTTTATATATGTATATAAAATTGTTAACGGACACAACACTATTGAATTCATAAGGCAAAAAAATGAAAGTGGCCACTGCGCAGGAAGAAAATATGAAAAAGTGCCTTTTAGAAAGAAAACTCAATCGCCAAATTCAATTATGCACAGTGGAATAAACTTTTATGGAAAATGTCGGAGGACAATAGGGATGAAATAAATATAACAACACTAAGAGGATAATTATCGTTTATATTAGGAAATATGAAGTATTTAAATTACTTACTTTAGGAACAAAATAATGAAAAAAGAATATCAAATAAACTAAAAGAATCAGGGAAAATTGTGAGAAATACATAATTCTTTTCTTTAAGTATTATATTCCTTCACCTTAACGCATTGCTTGGATAAAAGGCAAGGAATCTCCGTGTGATTGGAGCAACTGACAGCAAAGCCTCACTTTATACAACTGAGCAATTTGACTCAACCATATTCTGTTGGGCCTTCGCGCATGTAAGAGTAGTATTCGTACTAGTACTGCTGACTGAATCCCGAAAATTTCAATAAACGGAATCCCGAAAGTTTCGATGGTATTTTTTCCAAAAATAAATTTAAAAAAATTAAAATTTCAAAACAGTATGACTTGACTTTATCCTGTAAAAATTGCATCTTTAAATATTTTTTCAAAACTTATGACGACCTCATGTCTAGTAAAAAAGGAATAATTGAATTTTCTCCAAAACCGGATGATTTGATATTATCTTGTGAAAACGGCATCCTTAAACATTTTTCTGTATCCTGATAACTTGACTTATCTTGTAAATATGGCTTCTTTGAACATTTTTTAAAACCTTGTGACTTGATCTTTTACTTTGTAAAAACGGCATTGTTGAGTATTTTTTCAAAACCCGGTGACTTGATATATTTTGTAAAAATGGCATCCTTGAACGTTTTTTCAAGACCTTGTGTCTATCAAAATCGTATAAGATCGACATCATTGAACATATTTCCAAAATTGTATACTTGGTCTCGTATCTTGAACGGCATCATTGAACTTCTTTTAAAAATCGTATGACTTAGTCGTATAAAAGTGGCATCGATGAACACTTTTTTAAAACCTCGTGACTTGAATTATTTTTGTAAAAAGAGCCTCATTTTGAACGTCTTTTCGATAGGATTGTGATTCGAATAAGTCTTGTAAAAATTTTCACTATATAATATTTATTTAAAAATTTAACTTTAACTTTAACTTCATAGAATAATAATAAAATAAAATAATTAACATAAACAATTTCAAATAATAACAATAAAATAATTTATTTAACCACACTTAAATTTTATTGTAAAAATTCAACATGTATCGGGGCAAAGTTGGGTGGATGAGGACAATGAATACGCATACTAAAATTAATGTTCAAGTATAGGTAGATTAGTTATGGGAGTTGAAAGGGGCGTGGTTACAAAATACAAAGTAATTATAATGGAGGGATTTTTACAAATTTTATTTGATTATTTATAATAGTAAAGTTTTTATTAACCTTTTCCTAGTTTATAATATTTTTAGATTATCCAAAAGAAAATCTTAGTATTGCTGTGTAAAATTATGAAACCGGTATTTAAATCGAAAGAATGATTACATTCTATTTGAAGGTTCGCGAATTCCGAATAATTATTATTGTTAAGATGTCGTAAATGCTCATTGACTCTAAATTAAAAATTTCTTGATATTTTTCCTGTATAAAAATAGTTACAGTTCTTACAATATAATTGATGAATGCCTGATTTACTTTGATCAAATCGAACTGAAACTTTTCAGGCAGACTTGTGGCGTTAGTGAAAATGATCTAACAAATTTTTGTTTTAAAAAAATTAATAATTATAGTGTAATTTTGGATTTTTAGAAATTTTAATGTTTTTTTCAAATTGGAATCATTCTGTATGAGTAATTAGCCCGACACGTGTATAGACACGAAACCTGATTCAAAGCGGAAGGGAGTATTGTAAAAACTTGGTTTTTATTAGAGATAAGCCGATTATGACTTTGGCCGACTAGCCGACTAGCCAATTAGTCGGTTGCAAAAAGGCCGACTTATCGGTCGACTAGTCGGCCAACCCGATCACGGTTTAGTTTAAAATTTTTATAAATATTATTTTTTTCAGTACATCATGCACATGTAATCTAGGTTTAATATTACTTAGTTTGTTAAAAAAAATCCTACTCTTTTATTTAAATAAGAAGAATTATTTATAAATGTTTATTGAAGATAAGAATATATTGTTATTTTGTTTGTTAATTAAAATACATACTAATTTTGTTTGATAAATGTCATAGATATTTTTTCTTTAGAAGTAAGTAATTTTAGGGACTGATTAGTTGATTACCAAAGGAAAAGTTGCTTTACATTTCAAAATGTGTAAGACTGATTCTAAAATAAAAATATTAATTAACAATCTAGGTTTTTATTTAATGTAATTCCACCTATATATATTTTATCGAGAAAAACATACAAAGTAAGAAGCCGGATAGTCGGCGCTTTTTGCTGAATAGTCGCTGACTACGAAAATGGCCGGATAGTCGGATTAACCGACTGTCACCGACTAGTCGGAACATCTCTAGTTTTTATGGGTTAGTTTTTTTATTTATCAAATAGTGCCACAAAAGGAATTTGAAGAAAATTGATTAAATCGCGAAAACGCGGTGAAATAGTTTTAAGTTGTCCTGCATACTCAACGCGTTCAAATAATTTATTTTACGCAAACTTTGGTAGGACTAACTACTTAAAAAACTGCTTTGTAACTCGTTGCACCTCAAAATACAATATGTTAAATTCTACAAATAATCTAGACATTTTTACTGACAATTTGCTTTTATTTAAAATGAAACTCCGTAATCTCATTTATGACTATTGATTTGATACTTCTTTAATTGAATCCCATTCCCTCCCTCTCCCCACCCCTCACATTTTATGCATTATCATAATTTAAATCTTTGAAATATTTATTATTTATCACATATTCTTTATCATTGTTTTTTATTTAGTTTTTTTTTACCAGCTTCGAGGAAACTTTACTGGTCACATTCATGAATATTTTTTTGATATTATATAAAAAAAAATTAAAATTGTACTGTATGTTTCCCAAATAAAATAAAATAAAATAAAATAAAACGTATTAAATGCATTTTTCATCTCAATTTAAAAAATATAGTTGATTTACTTTTGACGTCTCGCCTCCGACAATGGCTGTTATGGCAATAAACAAATAAACGTATCATCTGAACGCTGTTTATTCAATTGTACACACCGCCCGTTCACCTTGTACGTCACACGATGTGGCTCAGCGCAATTATCCGTCAGTTATGATTAGCCAAATACGAATTGGCCAGCACGGGCTCTCTAACACAATCACTGCAATAAAAAAATCGCGGATGTGACGTACCGAGTATCGACCTCAGGACTACGACTACGTGACCGTTAAGGCTTGAAAACACGTTTGCGGCTTCTTGCGAATCTCTAACATCTCAAACGCGATTACTTAAAAAAATATATTTATTTTTATAAAACACCTGTAAATTATCGTGACGATGCGGTTTGCTCCGTCCGAGCGTTTGAAAGGTTTCTGAGAAAGTCCACGTACACTTCGAATTAAATTTAATGGTCTGGGAAAAATTACATTTTTTTCCACATGATTGGATATGCAAAAATACAGCGCTGTGAAGGTATTTATTTTCAAATTTCGTCTAGCCGATGCATAAAGTCAGATTTTTACGTGCTGGACTGCTGGTGAATATTATTTATATTAAAAAAAAAGGAAAGGAATGTTCCCATATTTAAAAAAGTCAAAAAAAAATTATAAAAGTCTCACAAAAACGAAGCTATTTGTAAGTAAGAGAAATGTGTATGGAAGTCTCTTATACGATGGCCTAGAGCTTACCAACCTGTATGAGCTGGCTTAAGTGATCGCTTCACACAATACAGCGTTCACCAATTCCATCGTAAGAACATCCATACATTATCAAATTTTTGAAAGTTGTATTTACACGTTCAAAATTGAAACGTTCCTTATATTTGAAGGGACTGTGTTAAAGACATCTGTAGACACCCTAATGAAATAGTAGATATACATAGATTTCGCAGCTGGTAATGATACATCTATATTTCTAATGTGGAGCATTAAGCAAGCAGTCCTTTTTAATAAACATTTATTTAAATTGAAAAATACATACATTTTACAATGCAATCATAATTCAATCGTGGCGTCAATGGCACTTACAAATGTTGCTGTAGAAAATGCATAGCAAAGATGGAGTATAAAATATGTACAAAATATGAAGTAAACCCGTTTATAGAAAAGGGAATTGGGTCACAGCGGAAGAATACCCCCTCCCCCTCGCGTATGGAGTTTAAGAATTTATTCTTGCATAATTAAATCCCCTATTAATAAAGAGTATCATTGTATGGTGAGGCAGATTCAGGAAACTCGCCGTCCTACCGTCCTACCATTACTAATTATTACTTTCACTTTTCGTGTGACTGTAAGTACAAATAAGAAATATAAGAAAGAGAAATATAGTAAAGTTCTAGCAAAAAGTAATAATATACATAAGAACAAATTAAACTACTAAAAGATATCAATCGATAATAAGCAAAAAGTGGTAATATACTTAACAACAAAAAGATATACAGAAAGAGAGAATATTCGTAAAGGTATAGTTTAAAAAGAAGACTCCAATTACAGTTTGTGTTAGAATATTTCTTCCAGCCCTGTCTTTTTATTTCTGACCTTAGCCAGTATGTTACATTTTTTTAAAATTTTACTTTTGTTAAGGAGTGCAAATTCGACAAGTTTGAGTTATCACATACTGTTGCCTTAAATCAAGTACACCAAACTCTGCAAATAGTATGTTGTATGGATATCTATATGGCCGTTTATTGATAACTCTAATGAGTGGTTTTTGAGCTTTAAATAATCGATCCAGAATTGTTTAAGTGACTCCTCCCCATGCTATCTGACCGTAGTTAATGACACTCTGAGCAACATAACTATTGTTTTTTTGTATTCTGTCCTTAGCATGTACTTACTTATGTCTTCCTATTGGATGACCAAATAAATAAATAAACAAAACATATTTTTTACAATGGACGTTGTTTTTTAATTTATTAAAAATATCGTTTTAAACCGAGTCACTTACCATAAAAACGTCTTCTTGTAATAAAGTGCGACTTATTTATAATACACTACGATATACATGATACTTATAAGGGTATTTATTTTGACCTTTTCATAATTGTTTCAACGTTTACAAGTTCCCAGTATTTTTTTAATCAGATCAAACGCATTGGCTTTGCACCAAGAAATTTACATTAGTTCATGTCTATAAATTTTAGTTGTCTATGATAATAAATAATAATTAATTATTAAGTGCATTAGAAGACTTTGAAGGTTGTGGATCAGTTCGAGATAATTTTTGTAAAATTTTGAAATAAGTTTTTTAGGTTATAATTCTGTTACGTGAATAAAACACATTATCGATCAACCCTTTTTGGTACCTGCTTAGGTTGGATTTTTTTCCACGGATTATTGATCAATAATGCAAAATATTTGTCTCAGCACATGAGAGGTCCAGTAAGGCTATATATGTGGGGTATAAAAGCAAAGGCAGTAATATAAAAAAAAATAATGCAGTCATCGAGGATTACTAATTTATAATGTACTAAATTCAAGATTTAATAGGAATATAGATTATAAATTGATAGGAAACCTGATTTTGGAAGGGTAAGGGAAGCAAGTTTTTTTTTTTGATGCGAACACGGGATACGTGTCAAATCAATATTGTTACTATTTTCAAACTAAGCTAAACGCTTGTGCTATGAAAATAGGTCTAACTTGCTAGTCTGGGGTGAAGTTCGAACCCGCGACATTTCTATCACGAGACGAGTGTCCTAACCACAAGACCACGAAGCTACTAAATATTTTA
This sequence comes from Agrypnia vestita, assembly GCA_016648135.1. Lineage (NCBI taxonomy): Eukaryota > Metazoa > Arthropoda > Insecta > Trichoptera > Phryganeidae > Agrypnia > Agrypnia vestita. Next base: position 87,358 of record JADDOH010004108.1, read on the forward strand.
AATTACTAATCGTTAGTGATTGCATTAACAAGATTTTAATTTTTTTTTTGATATTGCTGCCTATGCTTTTATACCACACATATCACATAATATTATTTTACACATTAACTTTCTATTGTAATTAATACTTAACCATTTGACTGCGCAGGCTTGAAGTTAATTTGATTTTGTTTTAACATTTTTTAAAGATATTTAGGATTGTTACTTAATCATAACATTTTGGGCAAATTAAAAATGTTTTCTCAGGACGCGCAACTGGTTAAGACATTAATTTATTTTACGAATATATTCTATACAGGAAAACCTTGCTTAGCGCGAATACTACAAGTATTTAATTATACTTTTTATAAGCTTTTATTTAGTTTTGCTTGTCTGTTTGTTTATTTTCAAATTTAATAATCCAAATATCAATAACTTTCCGACTAGCTAGAGCTTTGAAATACTCAGAATTTGTGTATTTCCCATGACAATGCGACATTAAATTGTTTCCAATACGATTTGTTTGATATTTTGAGAAACATGATTAATTTTAAAATTTCGCATAGAGAGAATAATAAAAATATTGTTAAAATAAAACACAAATTACTTTGTTTTCACCACTATATTAGATTAAAAAATCTACATGTTTCGAGAACAATGTTCTCTTCATCAGGATTATTGTGTACTAATCTTAAAAGTTGAAACAAGCAAATATGTTACGGTGAAGGGGTGGTTGGGGGGGGGGTAGGTGAGGGGAGGGGGGGGGGGTTCGAGGTGTTAATTATTATGGGTCATTTGGAATGTTCTTGACAGAATAATTTTTCTATGAATAATACTCGACTAGAAAACTCAAAATAATATTTCCTGTGTTTTTTTTGCAGTATGATTCCTACAATTTTATTTATTATTTATAAGGGGATCGAAATCGGAACACTGGGTATGAGAAGCCAGTGCCCAACCCACTGGACTACGAGGGCCGGCAACTTTGTAACGTTAAATAATTTTAAATAAAATACGCAGCACCACACACGTAAGCGGTTGAAGGCTCCCAAAAACTCCTTATTTCGAAAAAAGTCGGGCTGCATTCTAATGTCTTCAAACGTGTTTACTTGCGTAGAGAGGCTAGCGAGGCCGAATGCGCAAAAATGGCCAATTGACTAAATAAGTCAAATACTTCCTGCATCGCGCATTCGGCAGGATACTCCGATGACGTTGGTTCATAGGACGTAATTATGCAGAAAGCAGCCAACCCAAAAAACATGGAACTGAGAAAATGGCTTCTAAAAATTTTAATCTACAAAAACCTAATATGTCGATATTTAATGCATTATTGCATATTTTTTTGCGTAGGGCTTACTGTAAAGATATTTTTTATGGTTTTTAAATGTAATTATAAGAAAAAAACTTTTATTTATAAAGATATGACGTGTTTTACAGGTTGGTTGCTTTCTGCAAAATGTCAAAATGTACGAAAAACAGGACTCATTTTGTTCTACGTGGGTTGGATGTATTCCATGAAATAGGAGTGACATTATTAAATGTCAGTTATTTTATAGGTACTATGTGGCTTGGATTTATTCTACACCTATTTATTTTTATTTTTAAAATTACATTTAAGTATAAGCATGTTTGTTTAATCAGTTGTCATTTTTATTTCAATATTTATTTTGTATAAAAAAGTCTTGTTTGTCTTAGTCGTGGTTATTAAATTAATGTTTTAAGAATGATTGTACAAATATCGTCCCTTTAGAGGTAAAATTCACTAATATTGATGTGGGTTAGAAAAATTTGAATTTACAAAAAACTATAGCATAAAGAGCATGTACGATGTCAGCATATAAAGATATCGTAGGAAGCTGTCCAAACCCGTATATAACTCATTTTTAGAATTTTGTGGGTTGGCTGCTTTCTGCATAACTACGGCCATTAAGCCGAATCACAAGCAAGTGAAATGAACGTGCCCAATCGAATACAGCGCTTGATCTTGATCAACATAATCATTATCGTAACGGCTGACGGAAACCTTCGGGATTAATTTCGGGGTACCAAAATTATATTAATTCTGCGTCATGGACACTCGATGCTCTCGGGCATATTATACAGGGTTATTTGGAAAACATTAATAACCTCGCAGGACTATATTCCTGCCTTGATTATGAGTCGAAAATGTTCAAGCTATCATGACCCAATATCAATAGTTATGGAGATATGCGACATCAAAGTTTACATTTTTTTTTTCAATATTTCTGACTTATTTTTTGTAAAACGTTGGACTATCATTACAATAACTAATATCGAATATGAAAAATTCATTCCCTTTAATACAAGTCAAATAAAAAAACGAAAATTTTCCAATTGGAAAATTTTCAGGGTTTTTATCATTTTATTTCATGTGCATTGAATCGAATGAATTTTTCGTAATCGATATAAGTTACTGTTATGATAGTCCGACGTTTTACAAAAAATAAGTCAGAAATATTGAAAAAAAATTGTAAAATTTGATGTCGCATATCTCCACAACTGTTGATATTAGGACGTAATAGCTTGAACATTTTCGACTCATAATCAAGGCAGGAATATAGCCCTCCGAGGTTATTAATGTTTTCCAAATAACCCTGTATTACAATACAGTTATTCAACATTCAACTTGTTATTTGTCAATCTTGTGTTATAATGGCGAAGTGTGCTTGTTGATCAAGACACTGGCCCGATGATTCAGTGGCCGGTTTTCGAACCTCGTTCCTATTTACATAGCGTAAACGTTTAGTTTAGTTTGAAAATAAAATAGTAATATTTTATTAAGTCTTGTAGTCATCACTAGCGCCACCGGCGTCCAAAGCTTTTTCATTCCCCTAATCAAATACAAATCATTTGTCACAAATTAGATTGTAAAATTTAAATGTATAAACTCCCAAAAAAAGTGATAGATAGACAGTGATAGAAGTCGATGAGCGACGTTTATATCAAAGGTGCAAATGGTGAACGATCGTGTAAAGTGATCACTTAAGACAGCCCTATGAACACCCAAATAAAAGACTTCCATACCTACTTTCCCATAAAAAATATAATTTCATCTCTATGAGACATCTATAATATAGCTTGATTAATGATGTCTCCTGGGATAAAATCCAATAATGTTTTCTTGAAAACTTTGGACAAACAAACATACTTATTCTGAATATAAAAAACTGGTCTAAAAAGGAATTAAAAATTAAAATAGTTTTCAGGCATATTCTAGTGCGATGTTAGTGGTGGAATTTCATCATCATCACTCTTGGCACTACAACACCTGGTGGGTTTTGGTCTCCTCAATAATCTTCCTTCACTCATCTCGGTTTAGTGTCAGCTCTCTCCAGTTCCGAACCTCCAAGGCAGAGATGTCTTTGAGGAATCTCATATACACATATCAAGGATATTGCTTTAAATTCCAATCAAAAGTATAGATGCCTCATTAGTAACACCTGTATTTGATTAGGGAAATGAAAAAGCTTTGGACACCGCGCCGGTGGCGCTAGTGATAATGACAACACATAAGTGAAATAGGTTGTAGAACTTAAATATATACACATCTTCCAAAAAAAATATAGATGTGGTATTCTATCATGGTGAACGTTACATTGTGTGAAGTGATCACTTAAGCCAGATGTATGATAGGTCGTAAACCCTATGAACACCCAAATAAAAGACTTTCGTACCTACTTTCCCAAAATAAACATAATTTTGTCTCTATGAGACAGAAAATTTTAATATTTCATTATATTCTGCCAGATAAATATTTTATTATCACGCTAAATATCACGCTAACTTTGAGGACCATACATAAACTAACATGTACACAGCGATCTATGGAGAGACAAATGCTAGGCGTGAGTCTGAGAGATAGAATCAGAAATGAGGAAATCAGACGCCGGAGAAAAGTAGTTGATGTGATAGATCATATTGCCAAATTAAAATGGCAATGGGCAGGTTATCTCGTCAGATAGGAAATAGACATAGGGCGCCCAGAGGTCTGTAGTGGAGACCATGAGAGGCAAGAGAGGAAGAGGCCGGCCTCAGAAAAGGTGGGCCGATGATACTATACCAGTTGCAGGTAGTGGTTGGATTAGAAAATCCCAAAGAAGAGAAGATTGGAGAAATTTAGAAGAGGCCTACATCCAGAAGTGGATAGATGGCTGAGGAAGAAGAAGAAGTAGAAGAGCTTGGAAAATTAACAAAAACTAAAAAAATTACAAGGTGCCTATACCTAAATAAATAATATAATTTAATATTATGTCACTATATTGAAAATTACATTATTATGTCTTGGAAATCAACTATCCTAATTTCGAATGTTTGTCGGTCTGTAACGTCCGTAACTTGCTAGAATTACAGCATTAGATAATTAGAGTGTGACACGCAATCAGCGCGGCCCACTTTGCACGCAGGAATCGTTATTCATTATTATTATGTGCCGTAATATTTTTCGTAGTATACGGGTTTACGGCTAGTAATAATATAATGTCCAAGAAGATATTCTGTGTCGGAATGATGCGATGTAAAATCAAGATTGGTTTCGGAGAACTATTTTGCTCCGAGATCAAGGACCGCTCTAAACAGGTGACTAGGAGGCAGCGATGAAACGGTACCTACTGTAGACCGCCCGTGGCAGGTAACCAGTACTTCAGTAAGGCAAGTACAAGAGATGTAAGGTGTGGCTTTGGTAATTTACTACTTCCATAGTGTTGCAAGATAAATTAACTGAAGGGTGATTGGCCGACTAAGCATATTGCATAAGCTTAATGCAGGCCAGAATCATATCTTTTCAATATTTGCAACAGTATTGACAGTATTGCGCGTTTCTAATAAAAATATGGCAAAACTAGCGGTACGGAATTCTGGTACCAACACTGGAAGTGACACTGACAATGGAAGCGAAGCCTGGAGCTGGCAGAAGAGGAACGAAAGTTGATTGAATGCAGTGGAGATGAGATCCCTCAGACTTATGTGTGACAAATCAATTTATGATAGAGTAAAGAATGCAGATATTAGGAACGAATGTAAAGCTGATCTTAGCATAATTAATAGAATTAAAAAAGAGTCGCTCAGATGGTTAGGGCATATTGAGCGAATGAATGAGGAAAGAATGGTAAGAAAGATATATAATGCAAGTGTTGATGGCACCAGAAAGAGAGGGCGACCGCAGAAGACGTGGCATGACCAGATTAACCAGATACTGGAAGATGGTCCCGTTAGAAGCCTCAACAACCAGCGAGCTTGCATTCGAAGATGTATGAATGTGGATGAGGCGAGAGTTGTATGTCAGCACAGCAGAGTGTGGCGCTCTATCCTCTCTGATTACCCCCACGGGGAAACGGCGTGATGGTAAATAAGTAAGTAAGTATTGCCAGTAATACAACCCCACAATCGACTAAGAGCCAGCAACCGCCAGACTTGTTGTATGTAGTATCAAACCTGAAATATTGTCTATAGATTTACACTAAAACTCTTTTATATATCGCTCGTCTAACTTGTTAAACACTATATTCAGCGAATTAGATCTCTTCAATTCATCGATCTATGAATTTAAAACTCTTGTTTATTCACCTCAGTCATAAACATTTTTTTTCTCTTTTTTAATCCATCTAGGTACAGTAAAACCTCGATATAACGACCTCTATATAACGGACAAAAAATCCGGTCAAATGTAAACAAATTAAAAAAGTCCTGTTAATATTATACATGCTTAAATTCAAGTGTTGCCGCATGTAAACAATTTTTAGCGGCCATGATAATCACGTCATACGTCTAGCACTAGAATTTGTGACATAATGCCGTCCTAGTCTATAGTATATTAGGGGATTCCCTGATATAATAACGCGTAGGTTTCTATGGGTGTTTTCCACGCTAGCCGGGGATTCATGTAACTCTATAGCAGTTTGACTTGTTTCCTCGGAGTGAATGAACGCATTTGGAGTACTCCAGTAAATAAATTAAATTTTTCGCAACCCTACCCTTTAAATATGGACAAACGGGAAATTATCAATCTAATGATCAATCGAAAACTAGAAATTATACCAAAGTTGGAGTCTGGAATGTCTGCGTCTCTATATATGAACAATATGGCAAAAAACAGCAAACTTCAAAAGTGCAAACAAAACTTGATTCCTTTTTCAAAGCAGGATTACCGAAAGCGAGCGCCTCGATATCAAACAGCAACGTCACTTCACGACGAATATCCGAAGACAATAAAAGTAACCCATAAAAACCAAATTTTTATTATACTCCCTTTCTTTGTAAAATATAACAACAATGAAAGACGAATTAAAACATATAACATAAACACTAAACTTACAGTAATTTAATATATTTCTAAATTTCAGATGTTTTGAGCTTTGATAAGACACTTCATGCTTTGAAGATTAAATTCTAAAAACATTTGTCAGTCAATTTAGATTTTCGACATTCGTAGTGAAGTACCTATTATGTATACCGACGGAGTAATTCAAATTTAGAAAATGTTCCGCGACGTTATCGGGCCGCCGTTGCTAATCAAACTTTTCTAATGGTTCCAATTTGAAAAAACCAATAAAATTTCTAAAAATCCGAAATTATTCTACAATTATTAATTTTTTTTAACGAAAATTTGATAGATCTTCTTGATCGTCGCCACGAGTCTACAGTTGCCAAGTTTCAGCTCGATTGAATCGTTTACATATTTTCAAAAAAAATTTATGATTAATTTTAAACCTATTTTTATATAACGGATTTCTGGCTTTAATTAGAAGTAAAAATAGAATTTTGTTTGTGTTTTGTATTTTTTATTTATATCTAAATATGGTTTACATATTTTCAAAAAAAAAAGTTTTTTGATTAATTTTAAACCTATTTTTATATAACGGACACCCCGTCCCCCCAATTAGTTACCAGGCATACGTCAAGAGTAGAATAGGATATTTGATACCCTTCTAGGGAACCGGAAACAAAACTAACCTAAACAGACTCCAACGACAGCAAAACAAAATACTAAAAATGGTCTATGATCTGAAAACCGGACACCAACTGAAACTGTATACCGTATAACACAACAATTAAACATCGAAAGCATTACAAAAATCGAAACACATAAAATCATTCATAGACTAGCAATTGGCGAAATACAAGACGAAGACATAAAATTACACAAAATACAAGAAAAACACCAACACAACACTAGAATGGCTCAAAACTATCACATAACACACGCCAAAACAAAAACAGGACAATCCCGACTAATTTGCAACGGATTAAAACTATTCAACGACCTGCCACAACAGACCAGACCACTGACAAATTCAAAATAGATGTTACAAAAATGCTAAAACTCGGCCAACTATAAAAAAATGACTTTTTATCTAAATTATATTATTATTATATTCCTATATTGAATCAGTAAAAATGTTATCCATAAACCTTTTAAGTTTCTATTATATTTTAAATAAAATAAAAAACTGTACGATCACCGGAATTAATTGATCAATGTATTAAATATAATATAAATCAATACTGAGTTCGTCTCTGTTGATTGGTATTTGTGGGTAGGAGCTCTTCTAGCTTCGCTATTGGCTGGAGAAAAACTTGATCTGCTAGGTAATTGGCAATACAAAGTATTGAATCAGGGTTGTCAAAAATTAGTACGAGTGATTTTTTTTGTGTGTAGGGGTAGAGGCTCCATGCCAAGTGTGTGCCTTATGTGGAGACTTCTCACTCTGTCTATCAGTGTGACTCCCGCTACCCCCCTTAGAAAACTCATCTCGGCAGCATGGATCCTTGGTCTAACTCTCTCCGTCAGGATCCAAATTTGATTGCCATATATTAGGGTGGGCCTGTACACAGATTTGAAAACAGTCAGTTTTGTCTTGATATATATTATATATTAATTATACTAAGCCCTAAAACTATTATACTAGGCTATAAACTTATTGAACTAAGCTCTAAACTATACTAAGCTCGGATTTTCTTATCACCGCACTATATAGGGAACGTAGAACGCCGGCTTGTCATTGTGACAAATACTGAAAATTTGCAAGTAGTATCTAGTTAGGTCCGTCGTTTACAGATACAATCCATGTAGATACTAAAAGTAATAAATATAACAGCAAGGATATATATAATAATAATGGCCTTTGTTCAGACATTAACATTTAAGATTTGCTTGTGAAAAGTTAGACTGTCACACCACGGTAGTTCAATCTGTATGTCTTTTGGCAAAGGCCTCCTCCAATTTCCTCCATTCCTCCCTACCTTTTGCTATTCTGGTCCATACGCCACCTGCTGTAGCTTTGATCTCATCCACCCATCTTCTAGAAGGTCTGCCTCGTTTCCTTTCCTTGTCTCTTGTGAATTCCTTATGCTATATGATTTTTCTATCTGTTTTTTCCCCAACATACTTCTCTCCATAGCTTTCTTTCCTGGGTTTTAGTGATCACCCAGGTTTGACAGCTGTAAGTTAGGACAGGCAGAACGCAGGTATCGAAGAATTTTTATTTGATTTCTGTTTTTCATGATTTCCTTTAGACTCCAATATTGCTTTCACGCATTTCCTATTCATCTATCTATTTCCTTTGTAGTTATGTCGTTTATATACACGCACATATAAGGATACAGTATATGCACATATAAATAATATTTTACAAAAAATACGCAAATATATAAGTAAATTTTTTCAAAATGTCTTTTATGAATTTATACTTCTTTAGGCTTTAGTTGAGGAGAACTTTTAGTATGCAACGAAGTGCGCGCGCATCTCATGACAGAAGTTTTCACACCATGAAGTTAGTCGTCAAAGAGATTAGTTTGTATATGGCTAAGTTCACTTATATGAGACCCAGACCGCGAACGTAGAAGAGACAGTGAATTGCGTATTATCTCCAGAAATGTTCCAACGCAAGGTATACAACACGTGGTTTATTTAAATTAAAATTTGTTAGTTTCTCACTAAGTTTCATTAAAGTGCTGTCTTTTATTACTTTTTACGGTTTTATTACTTAAAATTCAATATTTATATATTTATTTTCGCTCTTTGTTTTCTGCAATGGAATTTTAAGTTAATTTCAAATACTCAAATTGAAAATATTTATTTAGGTTCATTAGAAGTTGCAAGAATTATGCTTTTGATTTTGAGAATACTCTATCTATCTGAGAATACTATTAGATAAATGTTGTATGTTGTTAGATTTAGCTGTTTAAGAAAGCGCCAATATTATCATCAGTACTAGCTGTAAACCGTCAAAAATGACGACACTTTTACGTGTCGGCTCCTAAAGAATAAGTATTTATTTATTTACAAAAGAAAAGTTTTTGTACTATAAAGAAGTTAGGGACGTTTTACGAAGTTACGACGGACGGACGGATGGACAGACGGACAGACAACGAATTTATTATAATTGGGATTGCAAAGTTACTCGTGTAACAATTTAAACCTTTAATGTTTTTTTTATGTATGACAAAGACGTGGGCATAACTTCTGACGCGCGTCCACTTTTTAAAATTCTTTTTTTCAAGTATTGCATGAATGTGCAAATTCGCACCTGAAGAAAATATAGAATAAAAAAAAATAGTTTTGAAGCACACCCCACTGTTGATATCAATAACTCAATTCATAATGGACAACCTTAATGTTGATTATAGGTCATTGCATACGCATCGGTAGTGCAGTCTGTGATAAACAAAAAACAAGCTCAACTTCTTGGTAATAATGAAAGGAGGTAAACACCGCGCTTATCTAATTAATAACTGTGTTACCTGTTTGTTATTAGCACTTTTTAATATAATACCTATTCGCCAGGAGCCTTGAGATTAATTTATTTACGCAGACATTTGAATGTGCATGAAACGAACAGGTTACTTGGCAATTCCTTGTACGTTCACAGGGCCGCATCAGAGCGGAACTTTCGCTGTGACGACGTCAGGCTCCCGATTTTAAACAAATCGGGGGACAGATCCGAGTTATTTCGCAAAATGTAGAAGACGCTAATACGCAGGACAGCGGTGGCGAACCTTCTTGCATGCGCGTGCCAAATATTTCTAATATTATTCATCGACTGTCTGAAGTTCCGTGCATTTTTTTTTGTTTTGTTACAAACTACACTTTTTTTACATTCAAGTTGCAACTTCACAATAAGAATATGTTCTTGAATGTAATATATGTGTGTTGTATTGAATTAAAGGGTTAATTCTGGCGTCTTCCAGCGGCAGTAACACAAAGTAATTTATGCCTACCGTACCAGAAAAAGTGGATTGCTCTAAAAATGGATAATAAATATAAATCAATTAATAAATGAGACTTACAGATAAGGTAGATAAATCTAGAACTGTCCAAAATAAACTAAAGTGAATATTCCACCGTGAGTAGCTTTCTTTACCACCTTGTGCCTTTCTTACTCGCTTGCTACACGTTACAATATACATAAATTGCGACACATACATTCAACACCGGAAGATTCTCAGGGTAGAGTCGGAATTGTTCCTCACACTACAACTTGGGGAAACATCACCACGTACATAACTTTACGAAAGTGTTTACGCCTCGTTTTTGTCCATTCTTCGCTATTGTTTAGTGAGAATGTATCAAATAAGGTCGGTTGTTAAAATAAAATAGTTAAATAGATCGTTCACGTTATCAAATCGTTAGAAAATTTTCTTAATAAAACTGATTTAACAATAATAAATTACTGAATCCACCTCTGTAAGTTGATTTTAATTGTGTCCAGGTATAATAATATGTTTTATATCAAAACGTAAACAAAATAACAAACAGCAAATACCAAGAAATGAAGTGCGTCATGTTTGTTTTCGTTTGAGTTGTAATGTATTATGTATGTGACAAATATTTACCGATAACAAGTGTTTATCGATCCTGGTTTTTACTTGTTTACTAGAACTAGTAAAAAAAAGTCTCATTTTTAAGTATCTGTCACTTGTTTTTCAAACCCTGTATTCGATTCACGTTAGGAAAAAGGTGAAATAACTCAATAATTTTGCGATGCGACGCAACGTTCTCCATGTTTTTACAAAAATGACGGAACATTGCTAAGCCCTAGTATATATTTTAATATTTTTTTTGGCGGCCCACGGAGAGGTGGCCTTAGCGATGCGTAGAGAGCATGCTACGGCCACATGCGTAGAGCGGCGGTTCGGGTTTGATGGCCTAGGGTTCAAGCCCCGTCTCAGGCTGTATAATTTGTTTTTTTAACTGTGAATTCTAACGAAATTACGGACGTTACACGAAGTTACAACGGAATTATTTTTGAATGAGAGAATTGGAAGATGATTGTAAGAAAGATATAATACATATAATGTAAGTGTTGAGGATATAGTAATCTGGGGCCTATAGCGATATAGGAGGTGAACTTGCTTTAAAGCGGGTCGACCAATCGGAGGTCTTACCAGGTACTACCTGAAAAGTGGAACGCAAGAATGATGATTCGTTCGATCGCTTCATTATTCTCTTTCGCTCGGTTTCTCCTTTGACTATTCAGCGTTGTAACCCAAACTAAATTGTAACATTTTTTATTTATTCACACAAAATATATTTAGAATATAATTTGGCGCTTTTCCACTTAGGCTAGGCCTGTTCTAGGTAAACATTAATTCCATAGGCTCGGGTTCGGTTCCCGGTACCGGAATATATTTTTCTCATTTTATTTTTATTTTGATGTCTATCTTATTTATAATATTAATTATTTAATTATGTTGTCGCGTTAGTTTTACGCACGCACACTCGCCACAATCGCCAGATCTTAAAATAGTACCATTAACTGCCGGCAGGGGAAATATTTAAAAAAGTTCTCTTATTTTGATAAAAGTAGTTAAGTACTTATAACTGTTTCACATCATGGGTGTCGGATATAAACAATAAATATTTATTATTTAGGAACCGGCATGTAAAAGTATCGCAATTTTTGACGGGTTACAGCTAGTTATTTAATATTTTTCATTAAAAAATCATTTTGAAAGATTAAAAATGGCGGAGTTATGTGCTGTCCCACGAAGATCCTTCTCCGTAAAATGAAAAAGTTATTTATTCTCTTGTTAAATGTTAAATGTTAGATGTCTATGATGTCAAGCAAACGCCGCACTTTTTCAGAAAAATCGTACACACATCGTAGATAATGTTATAACTTAGATGTGTACAAAATTTGAGCAAAATCAGCTTAATACTTATTGAGATATCACAGTCATTTTTTGAATTTTTCAATGAGTGATGACTCAAATTATTCTTAGAGATCCAACCTATAAGATAAAAAAAAATAAAAAAACGATTTTTCAAAATGTCAAAGAGGTGCTACTCCTTAATGCTGGAGTGACTAACTCATGTACAACTTCTCAGCGGTGGTTCTGAAGTCTTCTGACATGATGATAAAAAAAGTAACCCATAAAAATCAACTTTTTATTATACTCCCTTTCTTTGTAAAATATAACAACAATTAAAGACGAATTAAAACATATAACATAACACTAAACTTACAGTAATTTAATATATTTCTAAAATGTCAGATGTTTTGAGCTTTGATAAGACACTTCATGCTTTGTGTAGTGAAGTACCTATTATGTATACCGACGGAGTAATTCAAATTTAGAAAATATTCCGCGACGTTAGACGGGCCGCCTTTGCTAGTAATCAAACTTTTGTAATGATTCCAATTTGAAAAAACTATTAAAAAATTGAAAAATCCAAATTTATACTATAATAATTATTATTTTTTAACGAAAATTTGTTAGATCTACTTGATCGTCGCCACGTGAAGTCTGCTTGCAAAGTTTCGGCTCGATTGGATCTCGGGAAAAGGGTCAAAAATCGATCCAAAGTTTTTTCGACGGCAAGCCGGCAAGCAAGCAAGCAGATGCCACGAGTTAATATAAAGGGAGTAAATAGATAAAAATCACATAGATGTATTGTGATTTCACCGGGAATCTAACCCGGAACCCTTGGTATGAGAAGCCAACGTTATACCTACTGGACCACGAATGTTACTCTACATACTATATATAATGTATATACTCTATATACAGGGTGTAACAGAGGTAGTCCGCAATACTTTACAGGTGGATTCCTGCTTTGATTATGAGTCGCAAATATTCAAGCAACCTCGATCTAATATCATTAGTTAAGGAGATATGCGACATAAAACTTGGCATTTTTTTTTACAATATTTCTCAATCAATACTCATTTACAGTATCATTACAGTAACTTTTAAAAAACTACGGTGTATTTTTTTTCATGTAATATAATTTTCTACTTTTCAGTATTAATATTACAAAGCGTACTAAGAGGTTTTATAATCTCTTTGCCAGCGTACAAAATTACTTCGGTAGGAAACTAGCGCCGTCTTTTGGTGAGCTCGTTAACTAATTTCCCATATAACATTTTATGGGATCATTAAATATTGTCCAATTTAAATTTTAGGTTAATTAATTATGATGGATTAATTGATTAATTAATGAATTCGATAAATGATTCATGTGTTGTCATTGAGAATATGTCTATGTGCAAAATTTCAGCTCGATTGGGCACGAGAAGCGGGTGAAATATCGATTATTATTAGACTCCGTCCAAACAAAGCTTATATAAGCGTAATAAAACCAAAACTGTTATAAGATATTGTTAACTTGACGTAATATCTCCCCTCCCTTCTCAATGGCAAAAAAATATACCTAATAGCTACAAGTAGTTGCAACTAATAAATAAAACAAATTATAATAATTTTTAATAATGAAATCTCATTACGTAGGTATAGGAAGTTTCGCAAATCCGTAACAGAAAGTAAAAATATTGTTCTTTTGATATTATATAATCGCTTAAATCAATGCATGACGGGGAAATGTGAAGTACTTAATAATTTATCGGAAATATGATTGACTAGCAGATAGCAGTCACAGCTGGGTTTTCCCAAACAATAATTTTTTTATTTAAAATGTACTCGTATTACCAAAAAATGAAAGTTGTCAACAAATGCTCATTAAACTTCATTTCTTATCACTATTTAATATACACAAACATTAATTTAATTTTCTTATATAGGTATATACCTAAATATACTTTTTAACTGTGCAATTATATATATATATATTTTGTTATTATCCATGCATATGATTTTTTATATATATTACTTTACTTTACTTTCTTTATTGCTTTTGTATTATACAATATATAATGTTATTATTATCCACATTTTATATTTATATTCTCAATTAATTAATTAATTAATCTTATAGTTATATAGTATTTTGTTGTATATCTTTATTATTTTCTGTTCTCACTATATTGTTCAGCTGCTCATCTCGGCACAGGTTCTTCCTAGTGAGATGAGCGGCTCCATTTCCTATGTCATGTAACAAGATGAAGATAAATAAATAAATACAAATGCTCGTCGCCCTAGCGGCTACAATTATTACCTACCTATTTACAATAAGTTAGAAAGGTTTGCTTGGAATAACTATTATCGATAAGTGCGAGTCTTCGATAATACCATGATGGGATGCATTCAAAGATATGGATGTATGGGTTGCGTTTATATCTAAAGTAAGTTCGAAGACTGCGGTACTAAGCCTTCTATTCTCATGACAACAAAATCGTAATACTGTCAGAAAAAACAATATTTATGTACAAGTTTCTATGAGGAAACGTAAAGGAATGTATCAACTATTAATATGTCTTTTATATAATTTAATATTTGGACACATTGGATGAATAGCGAAAGCTGTGTGTGTAAAAATGGATTTTTCCCGACTTTTAAAATAATATAATATTTAGAAATGTTCTCAGCCGTTTAGGCCGTTCAGAATCATCAGGGCTGACGTGTTGTAATCACAACACATCAGCCCTGATGATAGACCGTGCAATGGGATCCGAATTGTCAGCCAGATAGGTCGGATACGAACGGCAGAATATCCCAGAAAACTACACGCAGAAAATATAAGTACTTAGCGGTCAAGACATGCAAACCAATGAAAATAGATCCGCAAGTCTTTTCTTCTACTGCGTTTCGAATACTATAGGTATTTTATTAATTTAGTAAAGGAGGAGCATAATCAAATTTAATTTTTATATCACTAAACAAAGAGCCGCAAATTATTACATAAGAAAATATTCTTAAAAATGAGAGATAAAGCGAAATTTCACGATTCTCTTTCCCTCTTCTTAAACATCCCTCTTCTCTGTCCTACAGGAAGGTTTATCTGTGAATAATATATATTGGAGAGACACAGGGTGAAACTGTTCACAAACAGCAAATGGCAAAACTAATCCACAAAAGTGAAGAAGACAACTTGGTGCTGTAGGTTTAAAAATAAACATAAACAAGAGAAATGAGACTTGATTACTTTGACAACTGAGAGAACTCATCTCATTAACATAAAGGATGCAAAGCTAATATCAGAAGACGATGTAAAACCATATCTGGCTAAATCGGCAAGCATATATGCCTATTACAATTTTATATAATGCCAGCAAATCGCTATCGAAAAGAGCCAGATAATATCTCCGTTGTGTGGCTGAGGTGGCTGAGGTGTGGTCAATAAAGCTGGACGAGACGAAGATGACATCGAATGACAGAGAAGGCTGCTAATCGTTTGTGTCATTAGCCTCCTACGTCACCCAGACGCAGACGTTTCCCATGTACATTTTCTTTCAAAGAAAAAACAAGTTTCGTCAGGTGTGAAATCATTTTTTAAAATTATTTTTAATTTTACGCTTCAACAGGCCAAGAGGCCCAATTACAGAAGCGAAACACATTACAAAACACCCAGGCTTGAGTAAATCACATAGGTTAATTGCGATCTCGCCGGGAATCGAACCCAGAAGCCTCGGTGTGAGAAGCCAGTGTCATGGCCACTGGGCTACGAGAGCCACCCTTTTTAAATATAAAGTAATGTGTAAGTAGTTTCTTCCAGAAGAAGGTACTTGTAATATATTTGTTATCTATGGTCGTATACAGGGTTATTTGTAAAACATTAATAACCTCGCAGGGCTATATTCCTGCCTTGATTATGAGTCGAAAATGTTCAAGCTATTATGACCTAATAACAATAGTTTAGGAGATATGCGACATCAAAGTTTGCATTTTTTTTCAATATTTATGACTTATTTTTTGTAAAACATTGGACTATCATTACAGTAACTTATATCGAATATGAAAAAATCATTCTCTTTAATACAAGTCAAATAAAAAAATAAAAACCTTCGAATTCCAATTGGAAAACATTTCAATTAGAATTTTTTAAAGGGTTTTTATCATTTTATTTAACTTGTATTGAAACGAATGAATTTTTCGTAATCGATCTGAGTTACTGTAATGATAGTCCAACGTTTTACAAAAAATAAGTCATAAATATTGCAAAAAATGCAAACTTTGATGTTGCGTTTCTCCATAACTATTGATATTAGGTCATAATAGCTTGAACATTTTCGACTTATAATCAAGGCAGGAATATAGCCCTGCGAGGTTATTAATATTTTACAAATAACCCTGTATAACCCCTCTGCAGTTCGTTTCCCCGGGTTAAATAATTTTGATAAAATAAGCTTTTTTATAGGTTCAAACATTAAACAGAGAGTTTTTTATGAAACACCGCGTAGGTACTTACACTATAATATGGAATGCGTTTTGGGTGTGTAATGTGCATAAAATTAGTTGAATTGTTTACGAAATTAAGCCGAATAACCTTCCTTTGTGCAGTTTTTACGTCCGTATCACAAAAATGCATTTCACAGTTTGTGTTAATGTTCACGTGATTCGGTTTACCGCATAGAACTAATAATTTACTTTTGATCGGAGCTTTGAGTCATAATGAGTAGTTTAGTCGTTTCGTAATTCTGTCACCAGAAATAATTATCTTCGATTGTCTATCTTATTTTACATGCAGTCGTTATTTAGAAAACATTAATAACCTCGCAGGACAATAGACATCAAAGTTAGCTTTTTTTTTTCAATATTTCTGACTTATTTTTTGTAAAACGTTGGACTATCATTACAGTAACTTATATTGATTACGAAAAATTCATTCGATTCAATACATTTTAAATAAAATGATAAAAACCCTGAAAATTTTCCAATTGGAATGTTTTCCAATTGGAATTCGAAGGTTTTTATTATTTTATTTGACTTGTATTAAAGGGAACGAATTTTTCATATTCGATTTAAGTTACTGTAATGAAAGTCCAATGTTTTACAAAAAATAAGTCAGAAATATTGAAAAAAAAATGCAAACTTTGATGTCGCTTACCTCCATAACTATTGATATTAGGCCATAATAGCTTGAACATTTTCGACCCATAATCAAGGCAGGAATATAGCCCTGCGAGGTTAATGTTTTCCAAATAACCCTGTAGGTATATCTAATAAATAGATATCGAGTGCCTGACTGTCGACACCACCTGGCGATAATTTACGTAATGTGACTATATAGTAACGGTTTGTGTCTTCACTACAAAGTAAAGTTATCCAACACCCAGGGCCATCTCCTACCCATAGGTAAAGAAGGCAAAGCCTTAGGCATTGTAAAGGCCCGGAAAATTTAAGATAAATGTGCCTAATTTTAAAAGAAAACAATATAAATACGTCCCTCGTAGTCTAGTGGGCCTGACACTGACTTCTCATATCCATTGAGGTCACAATATATCTAGGAGACTTTTTTCAAGCCCTGGTGATTTTTTTACAATAATTGTGCCGCGTGGCCTTATACATAAAATCAGTGCATACTTAAAATTATTTATTTTTCTCTTTTTAAAGATTTAAACAGCAATGAGGATATAGCGTACAAAATAGCGTTTGTTTGAATGAATTAACATTTGTGAGAACTCAGAATAATGATAATAATGTCGAATGTTATGCAGTTAACGTTTTTAAAACAGTTTACAAAAATTCAATTTTTTATGTTATTCACATAAAATATTGAAACGAGTTTGAATTAGATTTTTTCTGCCTGGTTTAAATCATTTTGTTTGAGCTGTAATAAAGCGAATACATTTTTAATATTCGTTACACAATACTTTCACAATAGTACAATATTTTACAGAAGATAAGTAAAGAATTTGAAAAATGCAAATTTGAAGTCGTTTATCTCATTGACTATTGCATTAATTAATAACATTTGGATTTTCAAAATATCGTTTTAGCTACATCATCTTCCCAAAACAAAGTACACACAAACAAATTTAACAAAATTTAATTTTGTGTGTGTAGTTTGAAATATGCCATAATTTGAAGTGTGTACTTTGAAGTATAAAATTTGTGATGTGCAATTTGAAGTGTCCGATTTCAAATGTGCGATTTGAAATGAGCAATTTCAAGTGTGCAGTTTGAAGTGTGAAATTTTAAGTGTGTAGTTTATAGTGTGCAGTACACTTCCGAAGTGTGCGCTTCACTATAATGTAGTACTACATTGTAGTACTTAGTACAGAGCGGACCCATCACTATCACATCAACCCTCCAAGGGATCACAGTTTTTTTTTATATATGGCTGATACTTACGGGACACTGTTAAAAGTGTGACGTACAAAAGGTGAGAATTATATTCATATACCGACGTAATCATACAACATTGCATAATACGTTGTTACTGGAGCGAATGGCGAAAGTTTATTTAATTTTGTTAAGCAATCATTTATTGAATAATTAATGCAGACGACACCCGACACCACCGCTCGGGCAAACTTCGTACACAACAATATATCATTTACTAGCAGTTAAGCAATCAGCTATCGCCGATTGCTTGCTGTTAGGCCCTGCGGGCGGCTGTATGGGGCTCTGCTCGGCTTATAGTGACCGCTGCACGGCCTGTAGTGGCCGCTACGCGGCCATTGGTATTTACAATTGGCTATCGTCCATTGCCTACTGCTAGGCCCTGCGTGCAGTTATGATGGCGTTTTGCGACCAATTCAAATGATTTTCTTAAATGGAAAGAGGTCTACATATCACTTAAATGTAATTCGTTATAAGTGGTGGAAAGACTGAAAAATTAGAAATGGTATTTTATTTATATAAAAAAATAGCTAGAATACGGCCGATAGTTATACATTTAACAATCGGTGGTATATATGCGTGAATTAACTGAAATTTTAGACATCAAAAGACGCAAAAACTTAACCTAGAAGCAGTAAGCAGCATGTGTGTTTTAACCTCACAATTTAAGTAAAGATGTAACACAATTTAAGTAATTATGTAACCTCATATGTATCTAAACACCGTTTCACCTATTATAATACGTCAATGATTTCACCTGTCAAACGGCCGATATATCAAAATTCAATTTCGATATGACTTGCCAGGAGTAAAAATAGAATTGATTGAAGAAAATGTGGTATTTCGTTATTTTTAATCAATAAATATCATCTTCGTGTTAAATAACGCATATAATATTTCTACGTATTAATTTATATCTAAATGTATTTTTAAAGTGATCTGTAAAACTCAAAAAATCAATCTTTTTAATTTACTCTAAAAATATTTTTTTTAATTGGTAACAGAAATCATCCACTAACAACATCATCATTTTTAGCGTAATTAATATATAGATTCTTTTAATAATCACATCCCGAGGTTGCTTTCCCGCAGCAGCCATCGCCGAAAAGTTCATTCAAACGTTGTCTATTACATTTTATTTGGAGATATGTTTGAACCACGCGATATTTCGATTTGGTATAAAGGTGTATCATTTTATATGATGTTCCCTTTGTAAATCTATGTGTCGTCATCATCATCAGCCATTTTCAATTCACCACCTCCCCAAATCTCCATATTAAAAAAATGTATCTCGTAATATTGCTATTACAATTCTTGTAATTTTATTCAAATTTAAATATATCACTAGCTGTAAAAATGACGGCAATTTTACATATCGGTTCTTAAGGAATAAGTATTTATTTATTTATATAAAAAAGGTAAAAAAAGGAAAAAAAGAATAAATATATTTGTACGCGACACAAAATCGCCGCGTACGTGGGGAAAAGATTGGAAGAAAGTGGACTGTATTTTGATTGAGAAATGAAGGACGTTTCGACTCACCTTTTTGTGTTTTGGCGTCCCTCGATGCAATATAACTTCACCAAACAACTGTTTCACTTGGTTGGCCACCAACGTTCGTTACTCCCGAAGTTCGGCGAAGACGAAATTAGACGAAAATTATAAAATGTACAATTAAAAAACGAGACGAAAAATTGGAGCTTTTAACACAAGCCTTGTCGAAACGAGAGGGCGAATTGAACTATTTGAAACAAATTGAGGGTAGGACCTTTTTCGATAGGGACCAATCAGTGTTGCCACATAAGAAAAGAACAATATTGTTTTGAATCAATTTCTGTGCCAACGTGACGTCACGAATATCGAACAATATTTAAAAAATTAACACTAACCCAATTGCAAGCTTATATGAAAAGATCTATATATGGTAGTGAGATTTATCACGTTGTGTCTCATTCCATGGAAACGGTTAATTATTGTATATTAAGTAAGTACAAAGTCTAGTAAGCAGGATGTATGATGTATGCAAGGAAAGTGACCTTATTATGAATGTAAAGAAGTCAAAAGTAATGGTATTAGAGAAGGAGGAAAGTAAGACAACGTGTGAAATACTAGTAGGCAATGAATGTTTGGAACAAGTAGATGAGTTTGAGTACTTGGGAAGTATGTTCGATAGAAGAGGGAATGTTGAGAAAGATATAGAGAGGAGAGTGACTGCCGGGAATAGGGTGAACGGTGCTTTGAATGCAATAATTTCTAATAGAAATATGTCTACCGAGGCAAAACTAGCGGTACATAATGGAGTTCTGGTACCGACACTATTGTATGGAAGTGAAGCCTGGAGCTGGCAGAAGAGGAACGAAAGTAGATTGAATGCAGTGGAGATGAGGTCCCTTAGACGTATGTGTGGCAAATCCATGTATGATAGAGTAAAGAATGAAGATATTAGGAATGAATGTAAAGCTGATCGTAGCATAATACATAGAATAAAAATAGGGTCGCTCAGGTGGTTTGGGCATGTTGAGCGAATGAATGCAGAAAGAATGGTAAGAAAGATATATGATGCAAGTGTTGACGGCGCCAGAAAGAGAGGGCGACCACGGAAGACGTGGCACGACCAGATTAACCAGATACTGGAAGACGGTCCTGTCAGAAGCCTGAACAACCGTCGAGTTTGCATGCGAAGATGTACGAATGTAGACGAAGCGAAACTTGTATGTCAGGACAGAAGAGTATGGCGCTCTATCCTCTCTGCCCACCCCCACGGGGAAACGGCGTGATGGTAAGCAAGAAAGTAAGTACTTGCATGGAAAGTTGCGCCAGAACGCGGGTGTTACGAAGACACGTCGCGATTGTTTCGGCGTCCTTTAGCAGAAGTACCTACCGGATGTACGTCGCAGGGCGAGATGACTGGCGCGAATATTAATAACACGTGCAGCGCAAGAAAGTGAGAGCCGCCAGTTCCTAATTTGCTCCGCTGAACAAGGCGATCCCGGCCGCCGTCACTTTCACTCTTGCGTTCACTGTAATCTGGTAGCAAGCAAGTACACTCTACTCCGCTACAATTGAGAATTGTCCGCCTGTCTGTTCTCTAGAAACTCCTGCATCCTTTGACGGATCTAAACAATCTTCCGAATCCGTTTTATATTAAGGTCAATAAGATCCTGTCAAAGGCAGCAAGACTAGCGGTATGTAATGGCGTTCTAGTGCCAACTTTGATGTATGGAGGTGGAGCCTGGAATTGGCAGAAAAGGAATGAAAGTATTTATTTATTCCTCCCTTTCTTTTAACTCGTGGCGTCTGATTGCTTGCTTGTCTGACGAAAAAACTTTGGATCGATTTTTAACCTTTTCCCGTGATCCAAATCGAGATGAAGCTTTGCAAGCAGACTCGTGGCGACGATCAAGAAGATCTATCAAATTTTCGTTAAAAAAAATTAATAATTATGGTATAATTTTGGAATTTTAGAAATTTTAACGGTTTTTTGGAAATTGGAAACCATACAAATATTTGATTACTACCAACAGCGGCCTGACGACGTCACGGAATATTTAAAATTTGAATTACTCCGTCGTATATGTAATAGATACTTCGCTACGAATTTCGAGAATTAATGACTATTGGTTCACAGATGACAGCAAAATTCGTTTTTTTGGGAAGAAATCAAATAACCATTTATTTCTTTTAGATTTCAGCTACATTACTCAAATCTGATTCAGACGATTCTAAATCATTTGACGCAGGAAAATGATAAGGTACGATATTGTTGATAATTGAATCTATCAAAATCTTAATTAAATTGACTGACAAATGTTTTTAGAATTTAATCTTCAAAGCATGAAGTGTCTAAACAAAGTTCAAAACATCTGACATTTTAGAAATATATTAAATTCCTGTAAGTTAAGTTTATGTTATATGTTTTAATTCGTCTTTAATTGTTGTTATATTTTACAAAAAAAGGGAGTATAAAAAAACTGGGTTTTTATGGGTGAGTTTTTTAAATTTATTTTTACTTATTTATAAACGCCCTATAGAGCTTTTACAACAGAGGTAGGTAAAGTGTACATTAGCAGAATATATAGTTTAAAGAAAAAAAAAATAATAACATGTAAACATAATAATGACATAAAGAGGAAAGAAAATACTTAAAATACGGATACAAATATATAAAGATAAATATGATATATAGTAAAAAGCGAGTATATAAAAATCAGAAGCATAATAAAACATAATATAATAGAAATTTAAAAACAAAAAAAGTAATAATGTAGAGTGAAAAGATATAGCACAAGCATTGAAAGTCATATTATAATTAAAAATAAACACATAAATACAAATCAATTACTTAAGTCCAATTCGACAAATACAAATACTAAAGTAATCTTTCAATACAACTTTTTTTTTTTTAATTTTACGCTTCAACATGCCAGGAGGCCTTTTACGCAATACGCCTTTTAATATAGGTTTATTTGAATAATACACAGTTATTGGCAAAACGTCCAATTGCTCGTATCTGTTTGCTAGTTTAGGAAACCTTTGCAGGGGGAATTAAATATAGTAGCTGCAGTTTCCACGGCAAAACTTGTATGGCGAAAGGAAAAGAGATTATATTGTGCCAAGAATCTTTAATAAATTAGATAAAAAATTCTTTGAGATGATGCAAGACAAAAAAACTCCATTGGCTTCAAAAAAGTACAAGCTAAAATAATATATATTAAAGCTATGTACCTAATCTTACATTAATTTATAATTACATATCATGTATCACTTGTAAAAAAAACATGCAACACTCGATAATGACCTACTATCTTCATTATAAAATAAAAATTATTGTCAAATATTGAAGGCAACCATGCCGTAAAACTGCTGTGCAGTTTGGCATATGTTTAATGTAATAAATATAAAAAAAAAAAAAAAAATTAAAAAAAAAAAACCTGCATGACTTCTAGTAATGCGAGACGGAACACGCAAGCAGATACGTTCTAGTAGTTGAGGACAGACGATTACACCATTTTTTAATTTGTGTAAAAAAAAAAGTAGACTGGATGCGGTGAAAATGCGGTCACTAAGGCGCTTGTGTGGAAAATCTTTTGTCCATAGAGTGAGTAATGAACAAATTAGAAGGGAATGTAATGCTGGCTGTTGTGTGATAGACAGAACAAAGAAAGGAGTGCTGAGACGGTTTGGTCATAAAGAACGATGAAAATGAGCGAGGAAAGGATGGTAAAGGAAATATATGGGGCGACTGTTGAGGGCAACAGGAATAGAGGGCTTCCGGGAAAAACCTGGCATGAACAGATACAAGTATTAAAGGATGGCCCAGTTAAAAGCCTCAACAACCGTACAGCATGCATGAGATGTATGAACGTAGCCGAAGCAAAAGTGGTATGCCAAGATAGAAAAATATGGTGTTCTATCCTCTCTGCCTACCCCTTCGGGGAAACGGCGTGATGGTTAGTTAGTTTTTTTTTATTCAACATAATGTCTGTGAAAATTAATATTAAGGCTTCGTGTATTTCCCTTTTTAAGTCTTATCGTAGGCAACACTTCATTATTGCGGCTCGTAAAAGCCTTAAAGGAGACTGGCTAATCCATTGCCTCAGGGTCTTCAGCCTAAGACTGAATCCTTCATCATCCTTCCCTGCATTATGAAAAGCAATTTCTGATAACTCTCTGGATGTCCCATGTCTCCGAGATATTCAAGTTTCTTGCTTTAAATACCTGTTTTCTTTACTCATCATAATGTCTTCATTCGTTGCTCTATCAATCTAGCTTATTTTAAACATTCTTTCTATAGAGCCATATTAAAAAAATGAATAAATGATTATTAAATTATCATTCGGAATATGCCTCTTTATTGAATTTCAGTGCGATTTCATGAAGTGGGTCAAACATTGATCACAAAATTTAGTGGCTGACACACAATTTTAAGTAAATAAAAGCGTGTAATAAATGCGGGATGCAATAAAAGTTATTGGTCATTAGCAATCCCTTTTTATGGCGAATTCAAAATTATATTATGTAGAATAAATAAAAATTGAACCCGATCTCTGGGGTTCGCTATACAGACGGGACTAATAAATAGCTCATGTTCGAGATGAATATACAGTAGAAAGTAAAAGAAACGACAATTGTCACAACAGAAAACTGTGGCATTCTCCCCTCTCTGTGTATTATTTATGGTAAAATTTGCTATCTAAATAATTAAGTTTATCTTCCCAATCCGACATCACAGAAATCTCCGCCAATTTCCGCCTCAAAAAGCATGCCGTAGGCAAATTATTCAGAGACCCACATTTTTGGCACAAAAATCGCAACGAGAGATACCATAAACACATATTAATTCTCTTTGAACACCTCGATCGTCTGGGCCGACAAACTCTATGGAATATTCATGATCGCTGTAAAGATGATATCGCACCTAATGGGATACACACTCCAAGATAAACAAGGCCACGATTTAGATTGTCTATTCGATTGTATTGGATTGTAACATATATTTTTTTCCAATTTTAAAAATCTTTTTACAAGTGTTTTTAAAATCATTTATTTATTTGTGAATTCAGAATTAATTTAAATCAATTGTGTTCATTTTGATCGATGACCTTCTTTCATTATTCTGGTACCTGAAGGATACCTGTCTTGGGGCTTGTTGAAAAACTGATGCAAATGGTTTTTTAATTTAAAAAAAAAAATTAATTAAGTCCCTATAGGGCTTTTACAACAGATAGGTAAAGTGTACATTAACAGAATATATAGTTTAAAGAAGAAAATATACTAATAATGACATAAAGTGGAATGAAAACACGTAAAATACAGATACAAATATATAAAGATAAATATAATATAAAGTAAAAAGCAAGTATATAAAAAGGAGAAGCATAAGGAAAACATAATACGAGTATAATAGAAATTTAAAAACAAAAAAAGTAATAATGTAGAGTGAAAAGATATAGCATAGAAAAGATATGAAAGCCATATATAATAAAAAATATACAAACAAATACAAATCAATTATTTAAGTCCAATTAGAAAAATACTAGTAATCTTTCAATACACCTTTTAATATATGTTTGAATAATATACAGTTATTGGAGAAAGACGTCCAGTTGCTCGTATCGTATATATTGGCAAGAGTTAGGATCTTAGGATAGTAAATTTACACCATTAAGAGAAAACATTGTGTTCTTCTCACCTGAGGAAGTCTTGGAATGTAGGTTCATTTCATTTGGAAGGGGTTTGGCATTAAAATACTAAGCTTGCCAGACAAGTTGGTAAGTTTTGAAATCAGTAGTCCTTAACATAGAGAACTGACGCTGTTTGTATGCCCATTATGGGTGAGACGCTACTGCCTGATGGTCTACGAGAGATGTTTGGTTTTCCTCCCCCGCTAAAGTCCATTTTATAGAACCGGTCCGAAGATACGCCTCGAAATTTTCCTTTGAGAAACATCCAGTGCTCGATATTATTCGAATAATTATTTTTTCAGACACTTGTTACTTAAAATATATATTTCTTATTGGCAATAAGAAAATACCCTACTAGGACGAGGAGTCCGCATTAAACAACATATATTATGGTTTAGTGTTGTGTTTTTGCCATTTCCTAGTGTAATTGGAATCACGTTAACTAATTGTCACACTTTCCAATTATGTACTGAGTACTCTTACGACTTTTATTTTAACCCTCGGCACACCGTGATAGTAGTAAATACTTCTACGCAGCCATTATGTCAACCCGTATGCAATTGGTTATTTTTAAGTATTAAAAAACTTTAAATTATTGATTTCTTGTATAGCTTAAAATTCATTCATTCAAAATAATATAAGTACTAAGCTACTAAAGTAATTAAGAGTATATCTGGGAATTATTGACAGAAGGTTATGTCAGATTTTGGTCAAAATGAGTTAGGCATCAGAAAGTACTCCTGACCATTTAGTGGTACCTACCTCATTTAGGAGGTTTACTAAATATTTTCTGGGTAAACATTTTCTGTTACCAGATGATCATGATGTGTATATTGAAAGTAGGGGTACATCTGTGGGTTTTCTGATATATCGGAATCGGCGATATTAATTTGCCGATACATCGATACATTTTGAATTTCGCACTATAGATAATTCATGTGTAAAGCGCCATCTTCGCGCTTATTTCGTTCATGTTTAAGCGCAGCACAATTTATGAAAATTATATTACTATGAAAATATGACTATGAAAATATATCACTATGAAAATATGACTAATTTGCTAGTGTCCTAGAATGGGGTTAGAACCACCAATCACCAGGCGAGCATCATGATCACTACACCAACAAGCTACTATATAATAATCTGAACGTAATGTTCCATTAAATTACAATTTTTAAAATTTCATTATATAGTAAACATTCTAAATAAATATTATACAAGTAATTTCCTCTGTTTCTAATCTAAACCCACATTTTTTTACACCTTAAGAAATCTTCACTGTCCGCATCGGTATCGGTATCAGTACCATCGATACTTTTTTATAAATATTGGTATCGGTATTGTATCGACAAAAGTGCTTATCGATGCATCCCTAATTGAAAGTTATTGAAACCTATTGTTTATGTGAAACAAACAATTCTTTCTCCTGAATAATTTACTTTTTTGACATAAACACTTCTAGCACTAAACCTCAGATATAAGAGTAAAATAATTATAATAATGAAATACATTGAACCCATCCTATCCATGACGACCTTATTTCTTCTCCCTCTTCATTTTATTAATGACAGAGAAAGAAAGACAATTATATTCATGTGTATGTTATTATTTTAACTGAATATTAATATACGATCTCTTTTTGTCTTATTGTAAATGTTTTTTTTTATGTATTACTAGCGGCGAACTCTATGTAGCTACTTATACAATGTCATGGGAAGGACTATAGATGTCCCTGGCAAAGTCAACTATATGAATGAAACTTGAAAATTTAGAACACAAATACAACTTTAAAAAAATTGATAATGTGTGGATGTTCTTGCGGTGGAATTGGTGAACTTAGCATTGTGTAAAGTGATCACTTAGGCCAGCTCATACATGTCATAAGCCCCGAGCCACCTTATAAAGACTCCCAGACACGTCTCCCATGTAAATAGATTCGTTTCTGTGAGACTTCTATTATTTATCTTAATTAATAATTGTCCCTTTGTGAACGAATTCCAGTAATTGTGTTCTCAGAACACACATATAAAAATATTGTTAAAAATATATTTCTATTTAATTAATTACTTTATTAGTTTGATTCGCTGTATGTAATTGGTTTTCCACTAGTTTATTGAGTTGATGATATCAATAGTGGACTATGGTACAAAACATTTTTTTTAGGTTTATATTTCCTTCAGGTATTTCTTTGGAATGATCAATTTGTACTTTCTGTAAAGGTGGGACATGTTTAAAGTTTTAAAATATTGAAAAAAGAAGTATCAAAACGAAAACTATGTAATAAAATTGATTTATCTAAGATAGCCTACTTACTGTAAGCGCATTTTTTGAATAAGCTAAGAAACGACTTTGATGGGAAAGAAAGGAAAAAAATGTAAGTTTCTTAATGTGGTTATCTGGAATGGAATGCATCTGAGGGTGATTTCCCTGAGGAAACCTTGCCATTGGTGAAATTAATCTTCCACCAAGGAGGAGGAAAATACAGAAATATTATTGGTTTAATCGGCTCGCTGGGCCTGTGTTGCGTGCTTGGCGAGGGAAGGGTTTTAGTCTCAATACATAATACATATTTGTTTTCTTATATTCCA
Source organism: Agrypnia vestita (assembly GCA_016648135.1). Taxonomy (NCBI): domain Eukaryota; kingdom Metazoa; phylum Arthropoda; class Insecta; order Trichoptera; family Phryganeidae; genus Agrypnia; species Agrypnia vestita. The sequence goes on from JADDOH010004108.1 coordinate 115,589, forward strand.
AGATTCGTTTTACTATCAGTCAACGCCGTGAGCAAATTAATATTTAATTAGCGCATGCTCTATCTATGCACCGTTCCTCGACGGACGTTGTCGATTTTTGATTTCCGTAAAAATTTCGCGCATAACTTTGCCTTTGTCGTTACTCTATAATGACTTATTTGTCGTTGCTATAATGAATCATCCGTATTTCATTTATTTTATTTTATGGCTACCACAGTGAGATATTCTTTTACTATGTTGTAAATCAATATCAAACAACGTTTGAATAACAACAAAAAAAAACATCTCTTTCCGATGGACCCCTCTGAGATTTCAAATTAAATTGATTTATTTAGTCGAAAATTGAATAGACACAAGTTAATCATATGTATGAATAAGATCAGAGTTATCAGAATAGAACATATTAATCTGTGTCCTAACATATTGCACATAGAAAAAAAAATTAAACAATAATAATAATTTTGTCAGGCATTTAATTACAAATACATATTTATATCGTTTTAACTGATGCAGGGGATGTATGTAGACTAGACATTTGAGAGAAAAATCTTACGCCGAATATATGGACCTATTTATGGCGTAAAACATGCAACATATGGATTGCAACGCATGCAAATGCATATAAATATATGGACCTAAACATGGCGTAAAAGATACAACACCGAGCTCTATGATCTTTACCAGGACGTCAGCATAGTCAAGTTCGTTAAAATTAACAAACTACGCTGGTTGGGACATCTACACCGTGTGGGTGATCTGGAGCCCACAAAAAGGGTGTTGTTTAATGACCCAATGGGTAGAAGAAGTGTCGGAAGACCAAATCTACGGTGGTTCGATGGCGTCGTTGCGGACTGCCGGCCCCTGGGGCAGCAAAACTGGAAAATGACAGCCAGTGATTGAGCAGCATGGAGGACTTTCTTGGAGGCAGCTAGGACCTATGACTCACCAAGGGTTGTAACGCTGAGGATGGATGGATAAGGGATGTATTCAAATTCACAAAACTATTGAAATTTTACATTGTATTTGAGTTACAACGGGGGCAGAGTGCTTGAATCTTTGAGACTTGATGCATTGCATATGTTACAAAGTTTTTAATTTCGATAATGTGTGCATTGACTAGTATATGTATGCATAACTATGAGCTAATGTATCCATTATCGAAAGTTAATGTATACAGTATACTAGTTTATATATACATTATCTAAATTTACACCTTGTCTAACATATACACGGTGGAATAAGGAAGGCGAGAGTTGGATCCAACGAATCTCATGAGAAGTAAAAAATCTCAGAGATTATCTCGAGACGAAGATCATTCATTAGTGGATATCAAAAATTGTCATAATCTGTATAAATAAACCCATTGGTCAAATGTCTGAGATTACTTTAACTCGCTTAATCTTGTAGTTCATATTTCATTAAAACTCCATCATAAAAAGTAATCATTTGCCACATTTTTGACACAAATCTTCTAGTCAGAATATTAATTCTTTTTCAAAAAATCACAGTTACTTTTAATTTCCAATAATAATAATATCGAACTTCCTATCAATAGGTGATCTCATTTCGTTTTCAAAATTAGTACCTGCCTATGCTTTCAAAATGGTTATTAAATAAAATGAAAACATTGACTTTATGCTTTTTTAATAAAATAGTTTTCAATAAAATAAAAATGTTTTTTTAATAAAATAGAATTAGATTTTTTTAATATTTCAGTTTAATGAAAATTAAAACTAATAAGTGCATTAATTACTTATTGCATATGTCACTGGTATTAATAATTTATTAAAATATATAATTCTCTACGCAACAATGTTCGTCACTAACGCTACTAGATAGCACAAATAATGATGAGATGTATAAAATAAACTACAAAAACTATAATTCTATTTTTAACAATATCCGTCATTAACGCTACCGGATTGCTAAAATAATAATGAGATATAATATAATAATGAAGTAAAAGAAGCGAAAAAAGAAGAATTCCAATCATCATCATCATCATCTTAGTCATCAGTATCTTCATTTCTTTGTCCTAGTAGGGTCGGGGGCCCAAATACTAGACAAGGTGCTTCCATATTCCCCTGTCTTGCGCTGCTTCCGCACGAGTCAACCAGTCAAGGAACATTCTGTTTTCATACACATTTTTTTGTTGCTTCACCGGTGCCAAGAGGATTCTTCTTGGTATTCGTTCCTCTGGCATTCTCAGCACATGTCCACGCCATTTCATTTGTAATTTTTCTATATGTAGGGGCTCCATGCCGCGTGTGTGCTTTGTGTCGGCACTTCTCACTCTGTCCACAAGTGTGACTCCCGCTACCCCCCTTAGAAAAATCATCTCGGCAGCCTTGCTCACTCTCTCCGATAGGGTAGGGGAGTTTTTTTATTTTTGGTTTTTTGTTCAGGGCTTGCGACCTGTCGTACGACTGACTTAAGTGATCACTTTATACGATGTAACGTTCACCATTTCTATAAATGATAGAATACCTCATCTGTCACATTTTTGGAAGTTGTATATACAACCCGTTTCACATGTAGGTTGTAATTTTCACTAGCGCCACCGGCTTCAAAGCTTTTTCATTCCCCTAATAATTAGTGGAATTATATCCCCTAAACACGATTATATTTATTTATAAAAGGGAAATAATAAAAGTACGTTGTTTTGACGGTTAATGTAAATAAAATATTTACTTTTTTATAAAATCCACGTCATGTTCACGCCACTGCCTAATAATGTTTTATTTTCTTGTGAAGAGTATGATGACGCAATTTTTAAAATTAATTAGTATTATTATACACGCAATGCATCTGCCTAATAAAGTTTTACGATTGCATGATTTACGAGTATGTACATTGTTTTAATTATCATTATAAGCTTTTTATTTTTTAGTCAGGAATGCAATTTCACATATTTTATTTTACAGTTTTTTCATTATTTATAGCCCGCGATCAAATTAAACAAAACTATTTGCAAATTTTTGGTTACGCAAGTTTTTTAATATTCCTTTTTAAAGTTCCAAAAAGAAATATTTGTAAGTCAAAATGGATTCTAGATTAAACTTTTTGTAAAATAAAAAACACGCGACTAAAAAGGTTGCTAAAAAATCAAATGCTTGGGATTGCTTAGAATATTCATTACTATCGAGTCAGATAATGTAGTATAAAACTCTTTTATTGTGTATTTCACTACTCGAGTTTCGAGAGTATCATAATTTCTCATCGACAGGTGAAGTATTAAAATGACTTATTTACATGGTTTAGGTGGAAATACAAATAATCAATTAATTAGGTACTGACAAAATGAGCCGGAGTTACTGGTGTTAAGGTTGAAATGGGAATATTGAATGAAGAGAAGAACAGTTAGTGAAAGTAATATTGTTAAGCAAATCAATACCGATTTCAAATTTCTTTTAATTTATAAACTTTAAGAATTGTTTATTATATTACCTTTATGTGCAGTTACTATTATCGTTCCACATATAAACTAATGCACCATTTTATTTTTGGCCAGTGGAGAAAAACTGCAGCAATGAATAGTGCTAAAAAATAAATGTATGAGAAAAATGTTGCGAAGAAATAGAAATAGACGGATGAGTACAATGTTGAAAAAACTTACTATAAAATTTTTACAAATAAAATTGTCAGAATTCATAAGGGAAATTGATGAAAACCATAATGATAAAGAGATAGAATGAGACTGCCATTCAAGAAGAAGGATATACAAAGATTGCAGAAATCGGTGAAAATTTTCAGTGAAATGTCAGAGGATGGAGTCAACATAAGAAAGGAAGAAAACATATATAAATTTAAAATAAAACTTAAAAAATAAAATATGTATTATGTAAGTTCTTTTAGGATTTAAGAAGAAAAAGAAAAATTAAAAGCATGTATGCTTTTATACGCTTTCTTTGCATACATTTGTAATCGATTTTTTAACATCACTCGACACTCATGCATTACCCAAATAAAAAACACTTAGTTAAAAGTTTGAAACATAAATGTTGAAAGTTTCAGAGCTAGCTGGTCGGGAAGTTAGTGAAAGATCAATTACAAGATTCCACCACAAACAGACAGAGAGTTAAATAAAAGCCTGTAAAAATGCATTTTTTGTTTGTTTATATGAGAATATACGTATATAGAGCATATACTTAATATTTTACTAATAATAAAAATAGTCTATCATTATGATATGTATTGTAGTGTGTCTAAGATATTATAATTTATCACGGAATCCTCATGAAGTATATTGACTGAAAATTAAGGAAAACAGAAGTCATTATATTAAAAAATATTGATTGTATTACTTGTATAAACCTACTTATATTAATTGATTAATTACACCTAAATGTTTCGGAAATACCTTTCCATCGTAAAAAAACATTATATTAATAATATTTATTATATTTTAAATGATCTAGGAAACATTCAACTACACCCAATGGACGAACGGAACATCAAAGATCAGAGGCCTGACATTTGACGTTAGCATTTGACGTTAATTTGTTATTAAATTAATTTAATAATTATTAATGCATATTAATTTGTTAACGTTGCTTATCAAGTGTATCGCAAGACAAATGGTGGCCTCGAAAGAACCTCACAGACTCACAAAACCTGTTTCAGAGATTGTCTTCAGACATAAATCTCACCCCTGGACTTGAGCATAAGAATTTTGGCCTCGTAAGGCAATATTGAAAGTACATGTTTTCATTTTCATATCTTTAAAAAACATCTTATTTCAGAATGAGTCAAGGAATGAAACAAGAAAAAAATAAACGGTACAAGATTAACTTCATTTGATTGATGGAAATTTACAAAGCACAGGGGAATATGACTTTTTGCGTTCTATTTTGTATTGCAGCGTATGATATAATGACTATTGTTTCTCGATAACAATGATGTCCACCGCAAATTAAATCCGGATTATTTCAAATCCATTGTTTTATAGTTTCCTGCAGAAGCGGCTGCTTCGGAAGTTCTGAAGAATGTCCATTGAAAAGGCAGAATGTTATATTATCTGTTTAAATTCTTATGTATTCGCAGACTGAACTGAACTAAAATATCGAATCTATTATAAGAAATTTGATTCGGGGTTTGTTAATGATATTGTCACGAGAGCTAAAAACAAAATAAACAAAACTTTAATGTCGAGAAGTTCAGATGGATTAAAAGCTCTTGGAAACCAGCCAAACACTCAAATATACCAGAAGATTCGAGAGAAAACATTTTCTTTTTATGGCGAAGCGAGTAGGCGATTTATGTGAATATAATCAGCCAGGGAATAAATCATATAAATAACAGAGTATCTGCCTGCCTGCGGAATATTCTAGTAGCGAATCAGTACTATAGAAACGGCGCAAATAAAGTGGAATATTCTACGGAAAAGTGTTTCAGTGTAGTTTGTGTCCAATGGCTTTGTATAATCAATAATTGTTTATAATACTTCATTTAATTTTTTATTATTTTTAGGTTTAAACATTTTTTAATTACCTTGATCTGTCCATCTGTTGGAGATTGACCTTTCGCTCTCCGTCTTTATATATTACCAGTGATCACCATTTTCTCCAGGCCGTTGTTGAAGAGTTTCTTTTATAGTGGAGTTGCTGAAGATTAGAGATATTCGTTCGTCTTGCAGTCCACAGTCTACGCATCCAACACCACATCTCAAAGGCACCTGTCTTTCGTTCCTTCTCAGAGTTCGCGTGTCAACTCCACATTAGCTGTAGAGAGCACCAGGGATTTTCACAGATCGTACTTTTATTTCCCGTTCCAGTTTCTGTATTAAAAAGGTGAATATTCTAAATGGGATCACATGAATGTAAAAAAATATTTCGTCGCGGATAAAACTGAGTAAAGCGTCATCTGTAAAATAAAATTATAATACGTACGTAAAGATCTTTGAATAATTTTCATACGAATATAGTATGTAGAGTAAATAGGCCTCCCTTAAACTCTGTTACCTTTTCCTGTTTTTTGAATTTCTCGTCCACACAACGACAGCATTTTCCTTTAGGTCAGCAGCCCAACTCGTTTGTGGCTGAATAAATGTAACTTCGCAATTATGATCGGGATGCATGGCTGAGAGAAACGGATATGAGGGCACCAGCTCCTAAATTGACTTCGGCAAAGTGGTGGGGTCGGTCATTAGTCCCTTGAAACATTATAAGTTACACATGTTGTGACGTTTGCCCCATTGTAGAGGGTGTATTTTGGGGTGAAGCTTCTTTTTTTTTGAAAGAAGTTTAAATCGAAAGTTTAAAAGAGAAGGCTTTAAGAAAAGTTTTAAAAGCGATTTTACTTTAAGTTCATTTATTAAAAGTCTAATATATTATTTGAGATAGTAATTTAGGACTCCTCGATGTGACGCGGTCACCCAGTACTTTTGGTAGCGTAGCAGAAGAAATGCCATTGTATTCATACGAGGTGAAACTAACTTAACATTATTAACGCGCAACATGAGCCGGACTCAAAACGACGAACGATTGAACAGACTAACAAAATCGCCTTTCATGGCGGCGCATCCGTCATTTCCTCGCATCCGGTAGCGGCGTCGCGAACATAAATATGTCTGCGTAGATTTTTCGCCTAGAACGATGCCGCCTGGTTACCGAGGTCTCATATTAGCACCTGTGGACGGATTCCACGGCTGAGTGCGGGGTCACGATTAAGATGGAATATTCAGTTAGATAAATACCACTTGTGAAATACAGCCTAGGGCGCTCTGAGTATAACTTGGTATCCGCATAATACAACCAACGGTACATAATAGGAACTTAGCGCTAATATTGCGCAACAACACGCAATATCTATTTTTTTATGTATTTTTTTTAATGCAATCGTATACTGGATCTGCCGGTCATCCAGATTAGATAAATCATGGTCGATTAATACACGGTTATACTTATTAAACACACACACAATACTCAAAATGCAAATTAACGGCTGGGTTCTCCAGAATACATACATACAATGCTTACAACTGGCGCGATCGGTGGTCTTCGGCCCGATTTATCTGTTCATGGTATATAGTGGAAAGAGTAAACATATTTATATTCACAACAACTAGGCGCAACAGAGGCTCAGGGCAAGCTTTGTCTGACATTATCACAGCCCGAGATTCTAAGGGAATGGAAGATACAATTTTGTAAGTGAAATTTAAGAAGTGTCTAACCACTTCTGTTCAAACGTGGATTCTAGATGCCCCCCCCCCCTGTAGGGGGGAGGGGGATGCGGCCCCAGAGCATCGCCGCATCCGGTGGTTAACTCCTGTTTAGACATAACCTCCCACACTAAGCTGCAGACCAAGATCAAGCCGAGACTCTATTGCTCCTGCTGGAATCCCCCGAAGTCCTCGCTTCCCGGCGACAAACATATCAGGAAGAAATCCCGCGTCTGATATTAAGGTTTGTATATTATCCCGCGGGGCAGTCAAATTGACTGGTGTATAATGATGAGGATCCCACGTTGCGGCTACATGAGCCGGAGTATTATGATGTTTACTGCTGATTAAAGGGCTGAATGAACTAACTGGGTGACTGGAAAAGACTCTCCCTTGAGCGCGTCAGTCAGAGCCATGTTAGCATCGCCAATTATAGTTGATGTGAATGATCCCACGGTGTAGTCTTATTGACTAGAGATATTAAATGATGGTAAATCAGCATGTTTATTACAGTTGATTGTGTAATTCCTGATATGCTTCTCGCTGGCCGGGAAAGGAGAACCCCGAAGCTCTCTGTATACAGCAAGTTAGAAAAGGTGGTGAATGATGAGTATGATGGTGTTAGTAATGTCCTCGCGCAGTGTATAGATTATTAAATTGCTTCCTGCTTCTCGTAGTTGCTCGTCCATGCGGAACGCCCTGTCTCGTACGTTGATGAGGTCTCAAACGAAGGTTTTGATTGAGTTACGGCTACCTGTGTCTTATAGCTGACATTCATGAACATTCATATCCGGAATTCGAGCTCGTCGGGCCAAGGGGAGTGAAAGAACGTAGGGGCTTCTTCCCTCCGGCTGTGTTTGAGGCACGACGCTCTGGTCCGATTCGAAATGCTTCACCTTTGCTTGACTGAACACATTTTAACTGTGTGGAGGCTTTGCGCAATTCTACTTAGACCCACCCAGAGTGTCCCCGCAGTCCCGTTCATCCCCTGGACCGAGAACACGCACCCCGTCATTTGATCCCAGTTACATACAACTATCTGTATCGCGAGTGTATCTCTTTCTTCAATCCCCTTCATTATTCCATTTATACAACAATCACGTGACTAACCTCGAGAGTCTAGCACCGGTAATAAGATCTCATTATGCTACGTTGGAAGTTAATATTGCACAACCGGACGAGATGCCTATTTCCCGCGATCCTGTTTAATTTGTAAAACGCAATAATATGTGTTTATATATGTTAGTAAAACGTTTGAAATGCAGAATGCACGTACAATGACCTCGCTTCTATCCTAAAGATAATTAAGAAATAATTCCGACGTCACGCCCCGACAAGTACCAACTAGTTACCGCGTCCGTTGCCGTCGAACTCTGAACCCACGTAATGAAATGAATAGTGACCATGTGACAATGACAAATTATATAGCACGAACATTCCATTTGATACACATAAGAAAATAAAGAATAAATAATATTAAAGGTTCTTATCTTATTTCTGTAGTTGGTCTGCTTCTGAGATGGCATCCTGATCCGAAGTAATATAACGGGTACTCTCCAAAATTGAGCAATTACCAGCGCTTGTGTAGCCCTTCACTTCCCTTGTATATATATTTTAATATCAGCGCCTGTAAAACTGTACTAGATCCTAGAAACAAGAAAACTATTCCCTCTACGCCGAGCACATACAGAACATAAACCCCTTCAAACTAGTTCATCTACGCCGTACAGTGATATCACGTGCAGACATAAACAATATAATTACAAGTATGCTTGCGTCCCGCCGACTGGACGCCTGTGTTTTCCAATAACAACTTTCCAGTCATGTATTTAACATAACGTCCTCCTTGTGTGTATGTGTGCTTCAATATCTGTCATCCAGTTAATGGTTCCCAAAATAGTGTTTTCCTTGAATCTCTCGTACATTCCGAACCTCGCGACATTAAATATACACAATTATTCTGAATTTCAAGTCCCACGAAACACCCTTCGTCAGTAAAATATTCCATTTTAAAGCCTTTATATCTTTGGTAATATATGAATATCAAATTTAAATGACTTTCCATATGAACAGCGACAGAATTAAATATTTCATAAGCGTTATGCAATAATTCACCCGCTGGAATTATCACAGCCGCAATATTACGATTTCTTGTATATTAAATCTGATGCGCGCATAGTAATAATTATCCCTAGGCCCAAAATACGTAACAAAACAATCCACAACATGTATCAATATTTGTTACGATCCAGAAAGTTCTAAATTGAATACACGAAAAAGGCAATAGAAATAAATAATATTGAAAATGCTTAGCTGTATCTTCGAGTGTTGCTGCCTCCGTGACTCACTGATGGTATTTCGTGATGGTCCTCTCTCCACAAGAGCCTCCGGCCGACGTTGATGCTGAAGAAAGAAGAAGGGCGATCCTCGAATTTGTATGGCTTATATAGTCTAAATTTTTCGCCATTTTTGACTCCAACCGACGTGTAAAGGTAAAAGTCTATCTCTTAGAACGCCTCCTATTGGTCGAATCCGTTCCGCGGACAACCGTTTTTTTTGATTGGCTCGCTTCGTCAAAATAAGATAACATAAAGCCTGCTTTACACGCCCGCGTGCATAAATAATAAAGCTCGCCCGCACCTACTTATCCGGCAAATATTTAATTATAGAGTATTTATGAATTGTGGTGCTTCTCCTTATCATGAGCTTTTAGCAGATAGATATTTTCGTATAATTTTTCAGCAATGTCTATTTGAATAGGCCAATATCGTAACAATGTGATCTGCATATAAGATAGGATTAAAAGTTCACGCATTCATGGTAGCCTGGGTGTCTCGGACATAAACAGTGAGCTGGAGGAACGACAGTTGAGATGGTATGGGCACAAGACGGAGACCACACAGTGAAGCAGGCAATATCATCGACAGTCATCCAGAGGAAAACCAAAAAACTTCTGGATGGCTCAATGCTCCAAAATATTACAGAGAAACGGCCTGGATGAAAGCGATACCCAGAACCGAAGAAGATATAACCTGAGAACGAGAAAAACCGACCCCAACAGCCTACCTTGGCAATGAGTTGGACAGTGCAAGAAAGAAGAAGAAGAATAATGTGATTTATTTGTCTTCAAGGGGAACTTAACGAAAATCGAATATGTACTAATCTTGTCTTTTTCATGTCAGTATTGATATAAAATCTACGAAAACTGTAATAATTGTTATCAATCGAAATAGGAATAATTCGTTGATATAAAAAACTAGCCCATAAAAACCAAATTTTTATTATACTCCCTTTCTCATTGAAACAGGTTTCGCGCCTACTCCACGCGTCCGGCTCGAATATTAAACAATATATAAATCGTTAAAATTTATACTATATTACCAAATTTATACTATAATTATTAAATTATTTAAAACGAAAGTTTGTTAGATCATTTTTATCGTCGCCACAAGTCTGCCTGCAAAGTTTCAGCTCAATTGGATCACGGGAAAAGGGTTAAAAAACGATCCAAAGTTTTTTCGGCAGATAAGCCGACAAGCAGACGCTACGAGTTAAAAGAACGGGAGTAAAAATGACAGTAAATTGTATAAAAAGTTTACAAGTAGGTACGAAAATAAGAGTGTTGTACGTATAATTTATTCATGAAAATTGTTATACTATTTGCCTATATCGTAGGAGTTTATACAATGAGAAATAATATAATGTTGTTAGAAATTTTTTAAACACAACCGTATTATTATTATAGGTTTAAACATTAATACGAAACAACGAAAAGATGAAAGTTTTGTGTCAACCGAATGAGAATGAAATATTTAGTAGGGGAATGTGAATAATTAATTAAGCGCCTAGAGTCCAAGTGACACAGTTACCGTCCTCAAATAATGTCAGACGTATCAAATTACCATTATAAAAACACGGTGAAATTTCAGCAGTTTTGTAGATTTCAACGTGCGAAAACGTAATTAGGCACTAAATAATACAATGTTAACAAGGTGCCCGTGTAATGCAGACCTCGATTCACGGATGCACACGTTTGAAGTGGCTTAGATAAATAAATTACGCAAACGTAGAAATTTCAAGGAAATAAAGCAGTTATTCGGAATATTTTGATTTTGTCTAAATTTTTCAGAACACAATACTGGAATAAGACACAAATTACTTTGTTTTCACCACTTTATTAGATTAAAAATCTACATGTTTCGAGAACAATGTTCTCTCCTTCAGGATTATTGTGTACTAAAGATCTTTAAAAGTTGAACCAAGCAAATGTGTTACGGTAAAGGGGCGGGTGAGGGGGGGTTCGAGTTGTTAATTATTATGGGTCATTTGGACAATGTGGAATGTTAAGTGGAAAAATATTCAAAATAGGATTATGTAAAAATTTCGTCTGTGTATTTATTATATTAGACTTAATCTTAACGTTTTTCCTAATTTCGAGTATTTCTAAATTATTTATTTGTGGTATCTTAAAGCTGAAATGTAAAAATTTTAAACCTGTGTTAATATCAAATGCATGGTCATATTCTATTAAATGTTTTGCAAAATCAGAATCAATATTGGTAGTTAATGCTTTGATATGTTCTTTAACTCTAGTTTCAAAATTTCTTTTTACAAAGTTTAAGCCTTCATAAAGAATATTCTTCGAACAGACAATACCGGATTTCGTCCCAGGGACATCATTAATCAATATATACCTACTATAGATGTCACATAGAGACGAAATTATTCTTTTTTTATGGGAAAGTAAAAAAAGAAAGGGAAAGGCGGCCCTCGTAGCGTAGTGAGTATGTGACACTGGCTTCCCACACCGAGGGTTAGATTCCCGGTGAGGTAGAGTATTGATCGAATATTAAAAACTAATTCGCTTTGACACAAGCCAAATAAAATCATTAACACCATGCTGAAATTTGACCCGCTTTTTTTGCAGGGTTTTGTTATATTATATGTGTAGAGGTGTTATTATGAATCGTTAATATTCGATACAAATTAATTTCATGATACTTTAACGTTTTTAAAAGATAAGTCAGAAACATTGAAAAAATGCAAACTTTGACTCCATAACTGTCGACATTTCAGCCAAAGAGTAAATATTTTCTATTGGAAATTGAATGAAGAAGACTCCTCCGAAGTTTTTGATGCTAGTAATACTTCAGTTTTTATAAATGTGAAAATTGTCATTCATTTCCAGCTTCTTTCTTTTTCACACAATTAAGGAATTATTAATATTATTAAACTGACACAGAAATAAATGTAGGTAATTAACGAAGTATACGGGTGCGGGGTCCAACGCGGTGATGTGTTTCGCTTCTGTAATTAGGCCTCTTGACTGTTGAAGCGTAAATAAATAAGATAAATAAAAAAGAAAAAAATGTTAAAAGAAGATAGTAAAATCATTGAAAACATAAATAAAAAAATATCATAAGTAAGATTAAAATATATACAGGGTTATTTGTAAAACATTAATAACTTTGCAGGACTATATTCCTGCCTTGATTATAAGTCGAAAATGTTCAGGCTATTATGACCTAATATCAATAGTTAAGGAGATATGCGACATCAAAGTTTGCATTTTTTTTTCAATATTTCTGACTTATTTTTTTGTAAAACGTTGGACTATCATTACAGTAACTTATATCGAATATGAAAAATTCATTCCCTTTAATACAAGTCAAATAAAAAAATAAAAACCTTCGAATTCCAATTGGAAAACATTCCAAGTGGAATTTTTTCAGGGTTTTTATCATTTTATTTAACTTGTATTGAATCGAATGAATTTTTCGCAATCGATATGAGTTACTGTAATGATAGTCCAACGTTTTACAAAAAATAAGTCAGAAATATTGAAAAAAAAATGCAAACTTTGATGTCGCATATCTCCATAACTATTGATATTAGGTCATAATAGCTTGAACATTTTCGACTCGTAATCGAGGCAGGAATATAGTCCTGTGAGGTTATTAATGTTTTACAAATAACCCTTTAATGTTTTACAAATAACCCTGTATATAAATATAAAAGAGCGTTAATTAATTTAAATAAAAATTACTTGAGAAAGGCGGTCAGGACTAAGGTCACTTTTAATTGATAGCGAGTTAGCCGTTTTTTTAATCGAAAATATGCGTATTTTATAAGACTAATGCTAGCACACGTTCCTGAGTGTCCGTAAAAATCTCTGCTATAAATTCTTATACTCTGGTGATTTTTCAAATGAGAGTTTTCGATTTTTTTACCTTTCCGATTCACGTATTTATATAAAATACTTACGATGTTAGTAGCTAAACGTAGTTAAGAAAAATGTCTTAATTAATCAGCGCTAATGCACTTATGCAGTAGTGGTCTAGAATCTTGTTTACTACTCAGAATATTGAAGAAGGGAATCGGAAAAAGGTGAACCCAAAACGAAAGAATTAGAAGAAATCAACTACTACACGTGCTTGTAGTTTCATCATTCACGGTTCTATATTTCCTGAAACAGCATCTAACATTACGAAGGTTTATTATGTCGTGACAATATTTTGAAACGTTACAAAGAAAATAAACAATCAGATCATGCAGTACTTAAGTAGAATGCTTCCTATTTATGACGTCACGCTGATAACTTGTCACTTTCCCCGGAATGAGACATCCGACTCGCCTTGAAATTCAAATATTCACCTGCATTTCCGCCATTCATTGTGCTGATCGTTATCTGCAGTTCCGCAGCCCTGAAAATATGCAATTTCAAATGCCATTTCTCGAAACGCAACTCAACAGGATTGTAATGCAACAGGATTGTAATGCAACAGGATTATAATGCAACAGGATTATAATGTAACAGGATTATAATGCAACAGGATTATAATGCAACAGGATTATAATGCAACAGGATTATAATGCAACAGGATTATAATGCAACAGGATTGTAATGCAACAGAATTGTAATGCAACAGGATTGTAATGCAACAGGATTGTAATGCAACAGGATTATAATGCAACAGGATTGTAATGTAACAGGATTGTAATGCAACAGGATTGTAATGCAACAGGATTGTAATGCAATAGGATTGTAATGCAACAGGATTGTAATGCAACAGGATTGTAATGCAACAGGATTGTAATGCAATAGGATTGTAATGCAACAGGATTGTAATGCAACAGGATTATAATGCAACAGGATTGTAATGCAACAGAATTGTAATGCAACAGGATTGTAATGCAATAGGATTGTAATGCAACAGGATTATAATGCAACAGGATTATAATGCAACAGGATTGTAATGCAACAGGATTGTAATGCAACAGGATTGTAATGCAATAGGATTGTAATGCAACAGGATTGTAATGCAACAGAATTGTAATGCAACAGGATTGTAATGCAACAGGATTGTAATGCAATAGGATTATAATGCAACAGGATTGTAATGCAACAGAATTGTAATGCAACAGGATTGTAATGCAATAGGATTGTAATGCAACAGGATTGTAATGCAACAGGATTATAATGCAACAGGATTGTAATGCAACAGAATTGTAATGCAACAGGATTGTAATGCAATAGGATTGTAATGCAACAGGATTATAATGCAACAGGATTATAATGCAACAGGATTGTAATGCAACAGGATTGTAATGCAACAGGATTGTAATGCAACAGGATTGTAATGCAATAGGATTGTAATTGTAATGCAACAGGATTGTAATGCAACAGGATTGTAATGCAACAGGATTGTAATGCAATAGGATTGTAATGCAACAGGATTGTAATGCAACAGGATTGTAATGCAACAGGATTGTAATGCAATAGGATTGTAATGCAACAGGATTGTAATGCAACAGGATTGTAACGCAACAGGATTGTAATGCAACAGCGCTCAGCCCCCCGCGCCTGACGAACCTCAAGTTAATTAAGCGACGAAAAGGTTAGGTTAGTCTTTATTCCGTACAGACATTTCTTCAAAAAGGAAGTGAGCTGGCGCCTTGCGAAACTTTTTCCCTGGCGATTTAAATTTTAAACTCAGGGCCGGCTTGAGGCGGGTGCAAAAGGTGCACCTGCCCTCCGCACCTATAAAACAGTTTTTATAATTTATTTGATTACTTCGTGTTAGTTTGTTCACTTCGGAGAGAATACTTTTCGTATGCGGGTAGGTTACTTAGATAAGTAGGTACTTGTATAATTGTTACAAGTCAGATGACTTGTGACAATTATAAAAATAGCAGGAAAGCAAGTACTTATACTTACTTGTACTTATGTAAGTAGTATTGTAAGTGAATTGCGATATGATACCCTATAATCAATCTTTTTCATTCGAGAGTTTATTTTTGTGAGTTTATTTTAATCGGTTCTTTTTGCGTGAACATGTTAGGATAATACTGGTTTTCATTGCAGATATTTACAAAAGAAACGCATTGCATATCTCAGGCTCATAAATTATTTTACCCCTGTATTTTTCTGGATCGAAAGAAATATTTGTATATTTTTTAAACATTTCACTCTTGCAGGGAACGGAACCCTAGTCTCCCGCATCACATGCGAAGATACTTAGTACTCTACAGTCAAACATATTTACTGGACGAAATAATAGTAATACGATATATATTAGAAATATGTTAAAAGCTTTAAATTCCAACACACTGTAAAACAACAAATAAAAAATATATATCAATAAAAATAAAACCCGTAGAAAACCAATATATGCTTCGGGGGTCTTTTCCTTAGGATATATATAATATAATATAACGTACACTAAAAATTAAAATTGGAGGTTTAGACATAAGGAACTAATGTGAAAACAAATTTAAAATCATTTTTGCAAATAATTATTTATAATATTTAATTTGCTATTAACACATTTTAGAATTTTTACATTTTCTAATATATCTAACTGTAATCCCTTGTTAATATCAGAAAATATAATTATATGTTTTAATGAATAGAAAATTCAGAATTGTTAATGCTATTAAGAATCTTGTGCTCCATAATACTAACATCGAAATTGATAGTAATCATTACAGTCTTCTTCATTACCATAATGTTATTTAACTATTATTGAAGAAGAAAAAAAATTATATATCCTATTTGGGTTTCGATCGTGCTTCGATTTTTTCGAGTCACGATCGATATTAGTTATAGAGCACTTATGCGTCAGCTCTATAACTTTGACACTTTTACAAACTACTTATTATAATAAAAATCGTGTGTTTTATATTTTACATGAATTCGAAAATATAAAACACACGAAGTAAACATCGTGTGTTTTATATTTTATATGAATTCGAAAGGGTCAAAAATTTTAAGCAAAAACCCTCCAAACATTTTAGTGATATTTAAAAATTTCAAGAGCTTTACACGTACCTAAAGTTCTGTCTATTTTATCTATGGCGATCTTTCATTAAAATCATAGTTTTTTTATGAAAACGGGTAGTTTGATTGGTGGAAAACTCAAAAATCGATGGTGTGATGACTCCTCTTCTTCGCCTTTCAGCTCGATCCTACTCCTGACTGAGTTTACGCCTTGTTAGAGGCAAACAAGCTATCTATCTACGTCGGGTGAAGGCTCTACGGTTTTTAACGTAGTATTTCCAAACACCCTCGCTTTATTCAAGACCTCCCCAGTTCACGTTGTGTAATTTTTTGTTTCGAACTATAGGGGATGAATTGGTTTTGTGGTAACCCTAACGCAAGCTAAACTTAAATTAAATACTGGGGTATGAAGTTCGTGAATGTTCATGGAAAACGCAAACAAAACTACCTAGCACGTCAATTAAGCCCTACGGTGCAATTGCTAAACATACTATGTTCCGTGGCCCTATATTATTTACCTATCATTCCTACGGACTGAAACCACTGCATCTGGTGTAGCTGCGCTTCCAGAGTGCGCGATCCTCTGCTCCCACGCCCTCTCCGCTCGATCCCCCATGGTCCTACCTGTATGGGATCAACCGCCATCCACTGGAAAGGTTAGTAACGTGCCGTTATCACATGCGCATGCACATATGGAGTACACAGATCCCCTGAAAGCCCTCAAGTTCATCGTAACCGCCCCTATGGATGATTCCGTCTTTGACGCCCTCGCTGGTTAATAATTTTATCTTCCGCCGTTATCTCGCTGTGCTCATTCCTTACGATCTTTTGTATTTACTCTGCATTATTTTTATATCAATTACATTGTTACGTTTATTTACTAGCCGGCCTAAGTTCCGTCACCTGTATCTGGCCCTATGTCTCATTCTAGTGGTACGTTGGGTTCTAATGGATAAAGGGGGTTTGTAGAAGGTATGTGTAAATGTATGTGTACGCGGAAAATGTGGTTGCTTTAAATTCGGCCCCTCCATACCCAAAGGCTCATCGGTGACTGATCCCATCTTCCTTCTCCCGACACGAGTTCCGGATACGTTGACCTGAGCCTGGATGCGCCTTTTCATGTTGGGCCTCTTCTGTGCAAAGTACCGCACCATCCCTCGCGTCAGTGTCTGGCGTCCGGGCTCAGAGCCAGTTTGCCCCCCGAATTCCAACTCCTCCAGGTTAAACTAAGTTAAACTACGGTATATATACTGAAGCTACTGTAAAGATGGTCCCGGGCCACCTGTCAAGTCAAAAATATGCGAGTGGGGAAGGGGAGTTTCCTAGGCTCCCCAACCCTCGCCTGTGAGCAACTACAGCCCATTGGCCATTCGCGACACTACAGTGACTGCAATCACCCTCCCAGGTAGTACTTATTATAATCTGGTATGCATCAATACGTTCAATCCATTCCAGACGAGGGAAGACATCCGCACGGGTGTTGTGCCACCCGTGAAGAGCCCCCTCATACACTACGTACGAATAGATACATACTAATAAAATATAATATACATACATATACTTACATATACAATACATAAATAAATACTTGTAATGGTTGGTTGCCATGTGGTTTCACGAGGCCATGACCCCTCGTATTAGTAGATGGAAAGGTGGATCTGGACAGTAGGGATATGCCTAGCCCCTGGCCAGGGATGTCGGTGTATTTTCTCCAAATGGTGTACAGCTAGAATCCTGCCATCGATGATGATGGAATCTGCCTAATTTTCTCCGGCTGATGTGTAACTGGAACCCTGCCTTCACTGATGAAGATGATGTTGTCACTATCGAAACGTCACCTGATGATATTTATCTGAACCACCGCTAGTGATGATGATGATGATGATGATACTATCGTAACGTTTCCTGACGATATATATCTGAGACACCGCTAATGATGATGATGATACTATCGGAACGCCTCCTGACTATATATGACTGGGACACCGCTAATGTTGATGATGATGGTGATACTATTGGGACGTCTCCTGACGATATATAAAACTGGGACACTGCTAATGATGATGATGTTGACGATACTATCGAAACGCCTCCTGACGATATATAGCTGAACCACCGCTAGTGATGATGATGATGATTATGATACTATCGTAACGTCTCCTGACTATATATAGCCGAAACACCGCTAATGATGATGATGATACTATCGTAACGACTCCTGACGATATATAGCTGAAACACCGCTAATGATGATGATGATGATGATGATGCTATCGAAACGCCCCTGACTATATATAACTGGGACACTGCTAATGATGATGATGATGATGATACTATTGAAACACCTCCTGACGATATACGACTGGGACACTGCTATGATGATGATGTTGATGATACTACCGAAACGTCTCCTGACGATATATAACTGGGACACCGCTAATGATGATGTTGATGATGATACTATCGAAACGCCTCCTGACTATATGTAACTGGGACACTGCTAATGATGATGTTGATGATGATACTATCGAAACGCCTCCTGACTACATACAACTGGGACACTGCTATGATGATGATGTTGATGATACTACCGAAACGTCTCCTGACGATATATAACTGGGACACCGCTAATGGTGATGTTGATGATGATACTATCGAAACGCCTCCTGACTATATGTAACTGGGACACTGCTAATGATGATGTTGATGATGATACTATCGAAACGCCTCCTGACTACATACAACTGGGACGCTGCTAATGATGGTGATGATGATGATGCTATTGAAACGTCTCCTGACAATATATAACTGGGACACTGCTAATGATGATGATGTTGATGATACTATCGAAACGCCTCCTGACGATATAAAGC
>JADDOH010004109.1:0-21823 GCA_016648135.1 Agrypnia vestita
ATCCGTTGCGATTGGACGTCTCCAGAAGCACTCCAGCGCCACGTATTCTTCTGACTCTGACTGGTTGGAAGCAGTCATCAGCCGGTTTTAATATCTCCATCATTTTCTGCTTCGTTTTATCAGCGGTCTCTCCCTCAGGATTTTGTGGATAAATGAGGACCGCAGGAGGTGGAGGACCCACCTCTCTTTGCTCCCCATTTATTCTGTCAGTGCTCGTACTTTTGGCTGCTTCTGCGTAAGATACCGTTCTAACCGTAGGCACATCTGGGTGAACTACAGTGGATCTCGCCAGAAGATTCTCTAACACAGCCTTCAACTCACCAACAGTGTCGTATAATGCCTCCTTTTCCCTCCTACATTCTTGTAGGGCTCCTTTTAGACGGGAATTCTCTGAAGTTTGCTTACAGATTAAGGCCAGCACATCCATGTGACAAGCCGACATGCGTGCCTTTTGGTCTAAGTTTAAGCGTGACTTTTCCTCTCTCGTGATCCCATCGATGACATTGAACACTTCCCTAACCTTATAGAAAACCTGTGCATCCTCTCGATTTGGCGACTCTGGATTAAAGGGAATCGGAGCCATGGACACTAGTTTTTCTCGATCACGATTTTGACCTTTTCCTTTGTCGGCCGTATCTATGGACGGTGATATGTCGGGACAGGAGACAGTTCGTTCTCCTCTCCCCCGGACAGCTGAGTCCAGAATCGTCATGACCATCCTGACTTTTTCTGGTGTTAACCCCTCCTCGTGAGATTCCAAAAAATCCGATTTTGGATTTTCCGGAATTTTCCGGCGTTTTCCCGGGATTTTCCGACATCCCGAGTACGTTCCAATAAGAATATCTCTAATTGATCCACGAATAACAAAGTTTTATATGGCGGCCAAGATACAGTATATACACAAGAACTATTGGTGTTTTCCCCGGGTTTTCCTACCCGAGGAAGCAATATCCGTAATTAAAATAAAGAAAATTTCAATAGCAAGAAAGTTCAAAATATTACCAAAACAGAGATATATACACTAGAAATGACAGTGTTTTTCCTGGGTTTTCCAACGTCAGGAATACAATACCACACTTAAAATTAATGAAAGTTGTTATAAACAAAAGTTAAAATATAAACGTAATAAAGATATATACACTATAACTAAAAGTGTTTTCCTCAGGTAATCATACCCGAGGAACACAAATCACCAGTTAAAACTAAGAAAAAGTTACTATAAACAAAGTTCGTTATAACTAATTTACCATACACTAAACAAATGAATAAAGTTGATTTTCCCTGAGTTTTCCGACTCAGGGAACACGGAACAAAAGTCAAAAATGGAAAAAGTCTATAAATAAGAAAGTTACCCCCCCGGACCACGGATTTTCCGGGATTTTTCCGAGGTTTTCCGACTTTTTAGGAGTTCGATCCAAAGTCGGAAAATTTGTTTCGGAAAAACCCCTCGTGTCCACTAGCCACTTCACTACCTATAATAGGTTTAAACGTAGTGATGACGGCACGTCCACACACGGCAACGGTTGGGCACAAACTGACACTTTAGGTATTTAAAAAATAAACTGACGCGGAGCGATACTGGTAAACACGTCCACCGGTGCCGGCTTCTTCGCCGGATATGATACTATATGTTGATGATACTATCGAAAAGCCTCCTAACGATATATAGCTGAACCACCACCAGTGATGATGATGATACTACCGAAACGCCTCCTGACGATACATAGCTGGGACACCGCTAATGATGATGATGATGATGATGATACTATCGCAACGCCTCCCGACGATATATATCTGGAACACCGCTAATGATGATGATACTATCGGAACGCCTCCTGACTATATATGACTGGAACACCGCTAATGAAGATGATGATGATGATACTATTGAAACGTCTCCTGACGATATACAACTGAGACACTGCTAATGATGATGATGTTGATGATGCTATCGAAACGCCTCCTGACGGTATATAGCTGAACCACCGCTAATGGTGATGATGATGATGATGCTATCGAAACGCCTCCTGACTATATATAACTGGGACACTGCTAACGATGATGATGATGATGATGCTATGGGAACGTCTCCTGACGATATATAACTGGAACGCGGCGATCGGTGGCGACGACGTAACATAGCGAGTAGTGTGTAATCGGAACGCGGCGTTCAGTGACGGTGATGTAATTTGGCGCGTGGTATATAGTTGGGACACGGCATTCGGTGATGATGACGGTGGCGATGCTGATCTGACTATCCCCCCCCCCCCCCGACGATGCACAGACGTATGAGTACGTAAATAAATAAATATATAAATAAATAAATTGATAAATAAATAAATAAATAAATAAATTAATTAATTAATTAATCAATTAATAAATTAATAAGTAATTAAACAAATGAATAAATAAATATAAAAATAAATATATTATTAATTAATTAATAAATCAGTCAATCAAACAAATAAATGAATAAATAAATATATAATTAATTAACTAATCAATCAATCAATCAATTAAATAAATAAATAGATAAATAAATAATTTATAAATAGATGAATAAATAAATGAAAGAATGACTGAATGAAAAATAAATAAATAAACAAATAAATAAATATATATATATGAATAGACAAATAAATACCTAATTAATTAATTAATTATTCAATCACTCAATCAATTAAATAAATAAATAGAAGTAAATAAGTAAGTTCGGCGTCGAGCACACGAGCCGCCCGATCCCTGGAAGTTCACACACATGCAGAGAAGGGTTAATTTGGCAAATTAATTCGCCCCTATTATGGTCAGTACGGATTCAACATGCAAAACACCTGTGGATAAACATATTTAAAGTTTACGGTACAGGGGTTAGCTTTCACTGTCGGCGCTTCATCCGCCTCTGTCTGGGGTGTCGAACCCGAGACCATTCTTCTTAATCGTGCGCCACCTTTATATATCGTTATAATCTCAAAACGGAAAGAGGATGACATGACTTACCCATCTGCCACCGATTATATCCATTCCAGTGCATCGTAGTTTCACTTTATGTACCTCACTTTATACCTAAGGATTGCGGACACTTGCCTTGCACGCGCATACGATTCACAGGCCCCTAATTAACTATAGTTCGCGACCTAACCTTCGATCCTGCCATTACGCGTTTATAAGTTTCCGTAGCTGGGGCTTAGTATCCAGCCTCTGCAACTACACGGTGTACCTATATACTTTAATCAAACCGAAACTGGACATTATTTTCTTTTCTTCAAATTTATATTCCTCGAGATACCGGAATTAGACTCTAGCTCGACAATTGTAAGTATTCATATATCTTAATAATACTGTAACATAGTCCTTATTTCCGTCTTACGCATCCGTACTTACCCGGGTCATCGAGACTAAACTCTAATCCTAATGATCATACTCTAATGATTATACGCACCGATATTTTTCATAAAAACCGTTACCCGTTATTTTCCGATGTTACATATTCTTATATTTATCCGAAATACCGGGATTAAGCTTTGAATCTAGGATTCCATCCATTTATAAGTTTTAACAAACCCATGAAGCAACCACTTGTCCACTTGTTGTTGTTAAAGAATTGATTGCTTCTATAATAAAACCCCACTAGTCTACATCTTTATAAGGTCAATACATATTACTTTTAGGGTCCGCCGATTTGGGTTTTGTCCTTAATATTATTCTTAATATAAATTTATTATCATCTCGAATATTTGATATCTACTCTCCGGCAAATTTTAATATAGTTTAAATCATTTTAATATAGTTTATCATTTTAATATAGTTTAAAAATAACGGGATTCTGTAATTTCTACAAGTATAAACAACCCCAATCTTACCAAATCCATTTTATGTAGTGAAAGACGCGGGATTTATATTCTTCCTAAAATGTAAAATGAACCCGGTCTAGATGAAACATCCTTATTTAGTTTCAGGACAACGAGGTTTACGCGTTCCACGAGGAATATGATATAACCCGATCTAAACGAAGGTAATTTTATATAATTTTAGGACAGCGGAACTTACAAATTTCATAAAGTATATCGTGAAGCCAATCTAGGCGGAGACACTACGTATATTTTAAACAGAGTAAGAGTTTAAATTTTACCATCAAGTCTAATACACCGCAAGAATGTCCTAGGCATAGTAAACAAAATAGCGGTCAAAACTGTAGTGTTTCTATGTTCATACGTTTTAGCTCAAAACGAATATTATAAGTTTCACATTTATAATACAAGACGCGAATTTCTAAACGAAACATTTTAAAATAGTTCTAATTGAAATCTACATGTTTCATATTTATTAAATGAAGGCGCGAATTCTAAACGAAACACTAACATTGTTTAAAAACGGGACCCTATATTTATATATGCTTAAAATGAAACGCGAATTCCCGAACGATAGCATTTTATATAACTAAATGTAACGAAATCTTATATAGTTTATAAATAAGAAGACCCGGCCCCAGGCGGTTTTTATATATTTTCAATATAACGAGGCCCTACAACATCTTTATAAGTATAATACAACCCCGGTCTATCGAAACAATGTACTAGAAGTTTTTATATGTTTGAATACATGATATACGTTTTTTTTTATACGCGTTTTTATACGCGAGATTTACGTTTTCGTACAATACAAAGTAACCCAAATTATACTAACGTGATTTTTATATAGGATTACAACCGCGAAGTTTACATCACTCCTAAAGTATAACCAGAACTAATTGAAACATTTTTTCATAGTTTAAGTCCGCGAGGCAAATATCTTTCATAAAATATAAAATAACCCGAACCAAATTAAAAATATTTTTACCTTATAGACTTTCCCCAACGCGCGTAATAATCCCGGCCACATGAAACGTTTTTTATATGTTTTAATAGCGCGAGACCTATGTTTTCCTATATAATATAAGATAACCCGGGCCGAACGAAAGCAATTTTATATACTTTATAAAATAGTGAAACTTGTACTTCTGTAAAACCGTAAATAAACCCCGACCCCCACGAGATTATTTTATATAATTTTTTAGAATAATGAAATTTTATACATCTGTAAAATTGTAAATAAGTCCCGATTCTCACGAGATTATTTTATATAATTTTCTAGAATAATGGAATTTATACATCTGTGAAATTGTAAATAAACCCCGATTCTCACGGAATTACTCTATATAATTTTAAACGAAATGAAAATCTAGATTATTATGGGCTGAACCTGATACCCCGCGAGATCAGCTATATATTTTTCACTAGACGTATTTTAATCCCGGAATTTATGCGCTATAGTTTTAACGGACTCTTACTATTAAACATAAACAAGAAAAATTATTAAAATAAACTAAATATTCTTTCAATAACTAAAATAAATCCGGTCTAATCGAAACATTTCATATAACGAAATATTATATGCCTTACAAATGTAAAAATTAAAATGTGACCTCGCGTATTTAGCAAAAGATAGGTATTTTTATAAGACTTATTTAAAATCGAATCTGTTAGTAACAACTCCTTTATCTTTTAACAAATTCCCGCGTGTTTAGCATAAAATAGGTATCTTTATAACGCACAGCTAGTTTCCAGAGATCCGCCAATACTATTCCTGTATACTTAGTAAAACGAAAATTAACTAAATTTGAACTGTATGTATGTATTTAAAATGTATCTGAAATTCTGCGAGTATTATTCTGTGAACCTAGTAAGACGATAAAAATAATTAACTTTATAGAACGTAGTGATTTCCGAAGTTCTGATATGCCAAAATAATTACCTTCATAAAATAAAATCAAACCCGTACTCTGAGTTAAAACCCTTTTTAACAGGACCTCGCGTGTTAAGCATAAGATAGGTATTTTTATAAGACTTATTAACAATTTCCCGCGTGTTTAGCATAAAATAGGTATCTTTATAACGCACAGCTAGTTTCCGGAGATCTGCAAATATCAGTTCTATATATACCGGACTAATCAACTTAATAAAGCGCAGTAATTTCCGAAGTTCTAATATGCCAAATTAATTACCCTTTATAAAATAAAATCAAACCCGTACCCCCCTTTTCTTTTATCGTGAGCAATCAACAATGTCGAAGAGTATAATTACCCGTACACCACTTTCACTTGAAGTTAAACTATAATTTTCAACCACTGGGACACTATCACTATCACAAGTCGACGGTAACTCAGAAAAACAACCGACGCGGATTTCGCACCCCCGTAGACGTCCACACCGACTGTGTCAATTCTGACTCCGCGTTACCTCTAATACCCCCCCCAGCAGCCAAAGGTCCTAAGTCGTGTGTTTCCAGGATTTTCAATATCCTACTTTCCTTGATACCCAAATCTTTGTCCCTTAGATTCAGTTTGGCAAAAAAAAACACATTCCCTCTTGGACCTGTCAGTTTGACTCCACCTTCTGTTGCGGTCCCTGTCTCTGTTTTGGGGCGGACTCGGTGGCTTCGGACGATTTAAATTCGCTTCGCAAGCGCGATAATTAATTTTTAATATTTAATTTCTAAGTTCAGTCCAAATTGTCGTTTGATCAACCGTAACCACAATCTATCGGGTACTCCCCTAATCATAGTTGATGTTTCTTCACTATCTACCATTATCATGTCCCGTTCCCTCGTATTTTCACTCGTCTTTATCGGAAATTTAACGTTTCTTGGCCGCTATATCATGGGGTCAATTTCCATATATTCACCACGTGCACACTGCATACCTAGATATAACAATCATCCAAAGGTACTATACCTAATTTTAAATTAATTTTGGGCGATCTTTTCTCGTGGATCACCCAATGAATCCTGTCTTATGCCCGCGGCACCCCGCGCACAGGGACGTATTAGGTCCCTCCGTTGCGGAATTTAAACATGATTTGTAACCATTTATTATTATTTTTATTGGCAGTAAGATTGATCCACAAAATAACTATGTTACATAGACAGTGAATATTCTCGAACAATATAATACTGGAAGAGTACTATTCGCTATAACACAATAAACTATGAATGTAAGTTAAAGTAAATTTTTAAATTCAGTGGAAAATTTTTAAGATCGTTTTGCTTTTAATTTTTCCCAAAACAAAATAAATAAATAAATAAATAAACACACAAATACACACTCACACAAACCCACTATTGGACATGTTTTTTTTATTCTTTTATCGATTGTATGTATGTGTTTTCGCGTAATTGGCCCAAAACTCTGTACATCAATTATTGTTTTTTCTTCAAAGATTGATTAATTATATGGCTGTAAGAAACCCAATAAATGAAAATAAATAAAATAAATAAGTAAATAAACCTCCAGTGCCGCAGGCAAGGCGTCGGATTAATTCAGTGCTCATTCATTGCCAAGGCACTGGACGCCTCCGCTGATAACTATATACCGCTCACCATGTTCTTAGAGGTGTGTTGAAAGATTGCTAGTATCTGTCGAATCGGTCTCAAGTAGTTGTCTGTATTTGTACGTTTATCATTATTACATGCTCTTGCTATATCCGTTCCACTTCATATTATTGTTCCTCCCGTCTTTGAATTTCTATCACACTATGTTCTCCTATGTTTTTGGTATTTATATACTTGCTTCTTCGCGTTATATTACATTTACTCCCAATTATATTTGTTTCATTTATCCATCCATCTATAAGATCCCCATACGCTTTATCCTTTTATTACATGTGTATATGGGCCGCAAATTCATATTATTTTATTTACAATATTCTTATCTAGATACACTTGTTCCAATTATGTTTTGTGGGTTATTACTACCAAACCCGGCGAAATCTGAGCTAGAATAGCCAATCGTATACTCGTTATCCGTTCTGATGAGACTACGCTAATGTCGGACAGGTTTGTAGTGATTACATAGTTAATATATTGTATCTATATTTGAGTATATTCTTTTCTTGTCGTGCCATTAATATGCTTACACGTTATCGTTATCTCTTTCCTAACTATATATATACCGTCATTGCGCAATTACCTATCTGTTGTAAAAGCCTGAAGAGCGTTAGTCTACAGATAAATATAATAGAATTATAGTTAACTTTCCTATCTGCCTACGTTATCCGACTCCCGCGAAACGAAAATAAATCATTATCCGCTCAGTTAAGGTCACCCCTCTGGTACATCGTATACGTCTAATCTGTGCTCCGCGGCCAATTTCTTTAAATTATTTATCCCTTATTTAAATTATCTATTTATCATCTCTCGCCATCTCACTGATTAGGACCTGCCTTCCTTTCTTTCGCTTATATTTCGCATCTCTGTTGCACGGGAATACACTCGAGACCACGATTAATGACATTTAAACGGTCTCAAAAATCCAGCAAAAAAGCCCATAATTCAGAAACCTCGTGGAACTGTCAATATCATCGTCACCTTAGAGTAGACGTTAATCGGTTTTTTAACGGCTCAAAACGCAATAACCGCGACCCAAATCTCTGAAATCCGTGTTCAGCATATTTTTATGGGGATCACATGTGGACCGCTCGGACCGCATCGATCGTCAACCATTTGTACCAAACACGGCTTTATCAATGCTCAATTTTTCCCGCGTAGCATTTAAATTATCTTAGAGTTCAAAATAAAAATAATAAAAAAAAAAAATCTATAGAAACAGGTGACTCATCACAAGCTAAATACGCAGTCTGAACACTGTCGGTATTGTCGTAGAAAAATATAATATGCATTCGTAATTAACACACATAATACACTACCAGAGAGGATCAGATTTCCAATCAAACGCACTCTAATGGGTTGTCTTATGTACATATAAACTTAAGCGCTTTATAAGAAACACTTGAAGATTATTTTAACGCGAAAGACTCGATATGACCAGGTTCGCCAGATACTGGAGGATGTTCATTTTGGAAGCCTCAATGAATCAACGAGCGTGAGAAGATGTACGACTGGACGAGGCGAGGTTTGTGTCTGGACAGAAGAGTGTGGCAGTCCATCCTCTCTGTCTATTAATAGTAATATTCTTTCCTTTCAGAAGTTATTTTAATAGTTTCATTCGGAATGATAACCTGCGAAATAGCGTGCATTCGAAAGGATCAGGAAAAAAAATGAAATGGCGCCAATTTATGGACATGGTGGTTATTTGTGATTTGTGTACCCAAACGGGTATTTAAAATTTACACATTAAAAAGTAAAGTGGTTTTCATAAAGTAAATAGTGGATTAATCAACAAGGCAGGCCATTAATCACAAACAAACTGAAAAACCAAATAGTGTGTCTAGTCGTATCCGAAAAAAATTCCAAAAGTTCTTCACTACCAAATGACAATAAGTGTTCACTAAATATGTTTGCAGGATAACCCGTTCGTCGTTTATTTGGATGAAGAGAATTACCTGAACACCAAGGGCGAGATACTTTACATCAAGCCGGACCTGCTGGAGAACCGCTACGGCCAAGGATTTGTGAGGAAATCTTTGGATCTTAGAGAACTTAGGTCAGTTGTGAGTTGTGAGGCGAAAGTCAATGTTTTGGCTAACTCTAAAGTTTTATGAGATGTATGACCTTTTAAGTCGACAGAACGCTTAGTTATGAGAGCTCATAGACTAAAATACGAGTAGATAGAGTAGGCTGTCTATAGAAATATTCAAACTATTTTATAAAATTTACTCACCTTAGCGTATAATCTGCATAAATAGATTGAATGTTTATCTTTCAGACAAAGACACAGACAGTTAAATATTGCTTGAAATATAAGTCGCACAGTCCCACAGCCAAACTTCAAAACAATGTCACGTTGAGAGTTATTACAAAGTGATAATTATCTCATAATATTACACAATACTCGTAGCAATGTTCGTTAATTAATCACAAAAATTTGGTCTATGGTCCGTAATGCTCTTAAAAACTGACATACATTCGAACGTTACAAATTATACTATACCACTTCAATAGATTTAGGATGGATGCATTATAAAGTGGTAAACGTGTACGCAAGATACAAATGGAGACTGCAGGAGAAATTCACGTAAGTGCAAACTTTAGATTTTGCCAATAATCATGTTTTTATCGCATTTTGAGTTAAGAACTTAACTGAAAAATGTGGGGCAGATATTTGTGTTACATGTTGTGCTATGCTATGTGCAAACGTGTTAAACATAACTATAAGTAGAACTATCGAATAGAATTTGATGAGAGATTTACGCAGTGACGTGAATGTACTGCAAATATATGTAGGTATGATATGATATTTGATAATGAATTAAATTTAATAACATGTAATTACGCATTATATTAATGTTTGTCATTTATATATTATTATTTATTAAATAAATTTAGTTGAATTAATGCAGGCGATCGCTGGGGTTTGAGAAAAACGCCGCACGTTTTTGATTTTAGTACTGTGGCTGTTAAAAAACACACATTGTATTATATTATTTTTTAATAAGAAAATATTATTTTCTTCCTTTTCTTTTAGTCTTCGTCACATTAAATATTGTAATCAATTCGAATTGCGTCTGAAACATGTAACATATCCGAATGCTAACCTCAAAACTCAAACGTTACTTTTATAATAATACAATCCCACAGATGTCACTGGCATGTAGGTATAACACCCGATAAAATAACGCGTCAGCATTTAAAATATGTTTTTCGAATAATATAACTGTAAAATTAAATAATGATTATTGTTTCATCATCCGGAATTAGTGGTTTTGCCATATTTTTGAGCGATTATTTGTCAGAAAGTGGATCCAATGGAGACCTAGAGAGACCTGAGGAACCAGTAGGCAAGGGGTCACTGCCTCGGCTCCTATGATTTGTCTTCTTCCTTATCGTCCATCCCATTTAGTGGGCTACTAGACCATGTTAGTGTAGGTACTTCATATTGTTGCCAGGTGCACTGCAGAAATCGATTCGGAGTCGTGCAAAGTCACGGCGCATGGGTCCTTCCTGCTGCCTCCGATAATAAGCGCCAAGATACACACCAAAAATACATTCAACTTCAAATACGGACGGGTGGAGGTCAGAGCCAAGGTTCCGAGGGGCGATTGGATCTACCCAGGTATCTAATACACAAATATTGTTGTACTATGCGTTCGTTCAAAGCAACCTGGAATATGCATCTCAAGTGTGGAACCCGCAACAAATTACATACATTGCGAGATTTGAACAGATACAAAATAAGTTTCTTCGCTACCTCAACACTAGATTTAACTTATCTTTTGACTCTTATCTCGAAGCACTACATTTCCACAACTTAAAAACTCTGGAACAGCGAAGAGCACTGTGCTGATCTAACGCTATTATTTACATAAACTACTGGGAGGACATCCTCGACTGTCGCAATCAACTGGACTTAATCTCTTTTCATGTTCCTTGCAGACGTACTCTTCAACATTGATCTTACTGAATTTAAAATAATGCTTTAGATTACATGTACTATATCGACTTTGACCATTCACTCACTATATCTAATCTTCTTTTCCTCCACCTCTATCCTGACTCCTCATCCTTTTTCACCCATTATTTAACTCATTTCTTGATAAACTTTTTCTTTTTTCCCATTCAATCACTTACCATTATTCAGTCTTAAAATTGTTTTTTGCTTACTACTATGTATTCATTAATTAATTCAAAATAATTAACTTTAAAATATCTTATCCAACATTGTTCTTAACATCTGTGAATCTTTTTAATAGGTCTATGAAATGAACACTTCGCTTTTACATTATACATTATATGTTTTATATTATATGTTTAAACTTTTTTTTAAAAAACTGTTAAGATTCCTTAGTAAATAAATAAATAATACAATGAATATGCACACAATTAATTACTACTTCAAATGTGACCTCGGTTGAAGGATGTTTACAATCCTTCAACCGAGGCAGTAAATATTACAATTTTTCCTGCTTTACCCAGTAAGCTTGCGTCAGCGAGTCACGTGATAGGGCTGGTCTGGGTCGCGCCGTGCCGTACACGCTTATTATTTATTATTATTATTATTCCTCAACCTTCTTCCCTCCACTGCTGGATGTAGGCCTCTTCCATTTTCCTCCACTCACTCTATTTCTCCCCTTCGCATCCAGGTTCTCTCTGCTTGCTGGACTATGTTATTTGCGAGGTCTTCCGACGCTTCCACTGTAGGATTCTGGGTGCCCATCTAGTATCCTCCTGTCGAGCCACATGTCCAGCCCACTGCAATTTTAATTTCGCAATACGGTCTTTACTATTACGTGAATATTAATTACTTATGTGATTTCAATAATTTTTTTATGAGAAATGGTCATACCAAAGTCATGGTTGGTTTTGCTGCTAAAATTGGTGGTACCTACCTTTCGACTGCTATAACTGTTATTGCATTATTGTTTATTTATAAAACACACAGAAAGTACTTTATGCCCAAAGTAATCATTTGTTATTTTGAAAGATGGACAACAAAATATAATTATTGCTTTCTTCAATGATAACAAAATAAATTTGTGGTAGTATTATTATTATTAATATGAATAAAATATACTAATATATAAAATAATGTTTAAAACCACTAGTCATTGAATGATCAACATATTCCGTGCCAATGGTCCTTCCTTCAGGATATAACGTACAAATACTAAAATTAAGAACGGAAGTGTTACAAAAAAGAAATATAAAAGAGTTGAATAACTATTATGTTGACTAACTAAAGAACTACTGAGAAAGCAAATTTAAAAGCCGACATTTTAAAAATAATTAGGTTATTTATTAAATTAAATTAACAATTATTACATTTTTAATTTTAGTATATCATACGTTGTATGTTGACGAAGCGACCATTTGCCCCGAAACGTGCTGATAATTCAATAAATAATGGTCTTACACAAAGTGTTTTCTAATTGAGATAAATTATAAGCGTCTTACAGAAATGAAGCCATCATTATATTGGAAAGTATGTCTGGAAATCTTTTTGGGCGCTTACAGGGCTTACGACCTGTCTCTGGGTGACTTAAATGATCACTTTATCAAAGTGTTTTCTCTTTATGAATAATTCTAATTTTTGTATTTGTAGAAATATTACTAGAGCCCAAAGACAAGAATTACGGAGTCAACAACTACGCGTCGGGCCTGATGAAGATAGCCTTCGTGAAAGGAAATCTTCAAGAGTCGAAGCTTCTGAAGGGGGGCGTCGTCATGAGCAGCAAAGAGCCATTCAGGAGCTACGGGCTAAGGGAGCTGTCTGGGAGAGAGCCCTGGTTTAAGGATTTCGCCAACTTTACGCTCGTTTGGACTCCAGGTTTGTTCTTAGACGCACTTCTTTATTCATGCGTGTTAGCTGGATTTCTAACCAGTAAGCGCCAGGTTTTTTTAAATTTTTAAATAGAGATTTGAACACGGAATACGTGTCTCATCAACATCAATATTCTTACTATTTTCAAATAAAGCTAAACGATTTTGCTATGAAATTAGGACTAACTTGCTGGTCTGGAGTGAGATTCGAACCCGCGACCATTGGATCACGAGGCGAGAGTCCTAACCATAAGACCAGCAAGCTACTTTTGTTCTACAACAGTATTTTGAGGTTTAATTAATAGATTGGAATTATTAGATTTGTTGGATATGTATAATATACAGCAGAGTGTAACACATCTTCTACGAAATGCTTTACACGTAGATTCCTGCTTAAATTAGAGTTATGGAGCGATTTTACAGTTCGGATTTTAAAAAAATATTTTTAGTTACCTTCTATAAAATATCGGGCTGTCATTAATGTAACTAATAAACATTTTGATGTTAGACAATAGAGCCGAGAAGCGATAATTAACACGTAAATAGAATTATATATATTCATCCGTTTTAAAGTAAAATAAAACGATTAGCGATATATACGATAAAATGATTTGAATCAGAATTTTTGTTTACGATTGAAATAATTTTATTTGACTTGTATAATGTAATAAATTAATGATATTAAATTTTTTTAAAACTAATAATTAGTTATTATATAGTTAATTATTAACATAAATAATTTTTTAATCATTTACTAAGAAAACAAGAAGTTTAGAAAGGCAATTCATAACAAACGAGTTAAATTCAGTGAAGCAAATGTTATCTATCTATATAAATAATTACGTCTGTCTGTCCATAAATTCGTAACTTGCTGGAATCAAAATTTTATATAATTAGAATATGACACGCAATCACGCAGCTCTAACACGCAAACATCGAAGTTACAAGGCCTTGGCATTTTTATGTTATTATTTTATAATATTTAGTTTTAGATTTAAGTGACGTCAATTAAAAAAAAATATTGGTTTTCTACTCATGAATTTTCAGCTTCAAAATCCTGCAATTATTATGTCCCATGATTTTTTACAGATTATGTACACGCGTTAGAAGTTATACTTCTTTGGCATACATTAAAAAACCAAGGATTAAAACAATATTAAAATAAAAATTAAATCAATGTAAAAATATACATTACCACGACCATAGCGACTTCCTGTGGGGTTTTGCAATTAACGATGTTGTCTCCATTATAAAAAGTTAACGACAAGGATTGCATACCCCGTAACTACAAGTTTTAACACCGGTCTAATGACCGGTACTTGTAGTTACGGGGTATGCAATCCAATGTTTGGTAATCCAAACTGGTAAAATTATTAAAAGCAGTTGAACGTCAACGATAACATGAAATACGAAATACAGAAAACTGTAGAAACGAGAAGCCTCTTTTTGGCATTTTGATAACACAGTTATGATAGTAATTAATCAGGTATGTAGTGAAAATGTCTCATAAAGACAAAGCTATTTTTTGATACGGGTAAGTGGGTATGAAAGTCTTTTTGTGTATTTACCATCTTACCCATGTTAGACACGCATGATTGATATAAAAAATAGCTTCGTCTCAATGAGGCATTTATAATGATGTCCCCCTGGGGGTAAAATCCAGTTATGTGTATAAAGTTGCCTGGCAAGTCCGTATTACTAGCCTCAATATGATATTCCAAATAAATATATATTTTTTTAGTTTAAAGAAGGTTACTTACTTACTAGAAAAATTTATTTTGTGTTCATTTTTTGCATCGTAACAACACACATGTTTTTTGCGCACATTCTTTTGAGTGCGGTCTAGCTTATAGTCAATATTCTGAAAATTGTAATTCATCAAAGCAGTTCAAATTTTCATTTCAATAACCATTCATTCGTCAGTTTTTGGATGGAGCATCTTTGTGATTGGTACTCGATTTAAGGTGATAGACAATAGATTAGTTTTGTTACTGAAACACTAATTTCAATATTAAAATTTCATCCTAAATGAACATAAAGAAATATAACTTCAAAAACTTGTTCTAAATTTAAAAATTCTTTTTCAGACAATATAACACTGTACGCAAATGGTCACGAATACGGGACGGTCACTCCTCCTGCGGGAGGGTTCACCGATGCGCCGGGGGCAGAACAACCCGCAAGTCTCTCGTGGCGGCAAGGCAGCATCTTGGCCCCTTTCGACCAAATGGTAAAAATTTATTTATATACATATTTATGCTTTTTATCATCTCGCAATATGATTCATCAAACTACCTGCCACACGAAGTATGACTAGATATACACCACATGATAATATGCTAATGACATCTGTTCTCTCTTCTCATGAAACAGTTTTCGCAGCGTCTAATGATACTTCTATATTTTTAATGTGGAGTATTGAGGAATATTCTTGTTGTTGTAGGGAATATATATATATATATATATATATATTTTATTTTTTGTTGGGTTTTTTCTCGGAATCGCAGTATTACATGTGTTTGTCTCTAAGATATTAGTCCAGGTATTTGGTATTCTTATGGAATCATTTCTGCTATTCATGTTATTTTCATGAATGAAAATTTCTATTGCTTCTCGGTATATGCGCGATGAGAATGAGCAGTGTTACCTGTTCGAAACGACGGGAGTTTAAAAGTCCTTTTTAAGACTGTTTGACGCGGGTTCCCCCAGAAAGTAGTTCGTCATCTTTTACCCGCGAAAACCTTAATTAGTATATATCTATATATATTATATATATATATATATATATATATATATATATATATATATATATCTATTCTAATATATATATATTCCTATATGCTATTCTTCCCGAATTATCCAATATATAGACTATAATACGCCTGAAAATCAATATTTTATATTTTTTAACTCCTTTTCTAGACCAGTATTTATTATTGACAATATATTTGTATATGTACGTTCTGAGAAAACAATGACTGGATTTATCCGTTGCAGGATTATTATTTAATCGAGTTATCCTAATAAAAAAATAATAGTTTTTCATTATATTTGTCCTAGTTCTACGTTTCCCTGGCGGTCAACGTAGGCGGAGTGGGCGAGTTTCCGGACGGCCCCGGCAAACCGTGGAAAAACAAATCCAACAAATACCTGGTGCGCTTCTGGGGGAGCAAGGACACGTGGTTCCCCACCTGGTCTGGCGACTCCAGCGCTCTTCAAGTGGATTACGTCAGAGTGTACGCGCTGTGAGACTGGAAATATGAACCTGATGCGTGAATTCAGATCAAAAACAAATAGTGAGCTCAACAGTTCGATGGCCAGATTAAACTTATTTATATTATTGTAATAATTTTATACAAAATAAACTGAGTGTTTTATTATCTGTTTTATTTGAAAATTAAAGTTTTTACCGAATATTCTTTTCTAGCGGTCGCGAGACAATCTCTGAGATAGGGATTACGTTATATTTTGGGGACAAACCTTATTAGTCCATAGTGAACATTCGATTTGTGCCACTAATTTCTCATCTCACGCTCGTTGTACTTCAAATCGTCGATTGATCGTTGCCACGAGTTTCAGCTCGATAGGATCGATATGCTTGCAAAGTTTCAGCTCGATAGGATCACGGGAAAAGGGTTAAAAATCGATCCAAAGTTTTTTCGTCAAGCAAGCAGACGCTACGAGTTAATATAAAGGGAGTAAAAACAATACATTAATTATTTCAAACCCATTATCCCAATTACC
The DNA here is from genome assembly GCA_016648135.1 of Agrypnia vestita. NCBI lineage: Eukaryota > Metazoa > Arthropoda > Insecta > Trichoptera > Phryganeidae > Agrypnia > Agrypnia vestita. Next base: position 16,993 of record JADDOH010004109.1, read on the forward strand.
AAAGAAGTTAGATATATGAATACAAATGGGGTAAAACTGTAAAGTTAAGAAAAATGATTAACGGTATACGAATACAAGGTGAAAAAAATTTTTAGAAGGTGAAAAAATTATTTAGTTGTACCATGCGTCAAAGTGTTATCTACTGTTCGCAACAAAAAAAAACTTGAAATAAAAAAAAAGTTGAAAACACTGAAAGAATATTGTTTACAAATTTAAAGATTTTTTTGATTAAAGAAAGAAGAAATTCTTATTTTCTTTTAAATCTAACTTGTTCTCTTTTAATAAATTGTAACTTTGCTCAACATATTGATATATTATATATATATATATATATATATATATATATATATATTAGTCGAAATTAAAAATCCAAAAGCTCACTTACACGGAAGAGAAACCGCTTTCATTTGCACAATGCACTTATACGTGTAATCAAAAACAGAGTTTTAAAATACGGTCTCTATCCCGTTCGAGAAATCGTATTTGCGCATTTCACTTACACACGTAATAAAAAATAAAATTTTAAAAACTACGGGAGAGAAACCGTTTCCATTTGCACAGTGCTCTTATACCTGGGATCGAAAACGCAATTTGAGAAAACATATGCTTTCGCACGTGGCAGAAAAATCGTTTTTTTCTGATGTCACACAATGTATTTTTCACTCAACACAACAAGTGATGTTGTACCTCAAAGCATTTATAAAAAAACCCATAAAGCCTCTCCATGAAAACGGTGGACTCACGGATTATGCTCCTTTTCCCGCTGTCTCGCAATTAACGGATATATTTGCAAACAACTATATTCAATTTGTAAGAGAATTGGAAAATTTAGCAAAAATCTGAAAATGTATTAAAAAATATTATTTAAAAAAAATATTATAATAAACTGAAAAACAGGTGATGAAAATGGACTTTTAAGAAATGGAGTAAGTACACGAAAACAAAAAACTAAAAAAATAACTTTTTTCAAATAAAATAGTACTAATGCTGTGTAAAACAAAAGTCCTCGGATTGATTTCACACAAAAGATACTCGGAAAAATTCCTGTAAACCAAAACAATCAAAGAAGTGCCTTATTCTTTCAGATTCCTTAAGTTCTCTGCTCAAAATTAAATCCAGCCCCTTTCGGCACCCTGATGATCAGATCTGCATGGAAATTCGGAGTATAATTCACGACCTTTCCTTGGATAAATTTGAAATTGTTTTGGCTTGGATTCCGAGTCATGTAGGCATCCCTGGTAATGAAATGGTAGACTCGCTGGCTAAAAATGCAATCTCACAGGGGGATGCCACATTTTCCACTATTCCAGTGAGCGATCTTTTCAATATTACAAGAAACGATGCCGCACTTCAGTGGCAGTCTCATTGGGACCTCACTAAAATGTCAAAAGGTCGACACTACGCCACTATTCAGCCACTTATCCCATCTCGAGCCTTGTTTCACAGGATCAGATTGAGCAAGAGGGAGACTTCAATGGTTTGCCGAATGCGTCTGGGTCATTGCTCTATCCGCAAAAATTCATGTTCTTAACTCCTCAATCTGTGAGTGTGGACAAGAGGAGGAGGATTTGAACCGCTTGTTTTTCAATTGCATTTTAAATGTCGGTACTCAGTCCCTACTCCAGGATCTTACAGATCTTAATGTCCCTTTCCCCACAAATATCCAGCTCTTGCTTACAGACTGCCGACGGGAAGTATTGAAAGTGTTGCTACGATTTTTAGAGAGTAATTGCATTGAGCTGTAATGTTTATGTCGATGACCTATTGACTAGTTTTTGGCAATAACATCCTTTTACTGGGTGACAAGCCAATAAATTAAAAAAAAAAAAAAAAAGACCGGCCATCTATTGACATTTTTTGAAACTTTTCTCTTTTAATATATTATTATAACATTGGGATTTTTCGTTTTTTGGATTTCAAAAGTTTAAACGGCACCCGACAGACGCTTTGAAATCTTTATATCAATACATTTAAAGAATAGGTATTATTATTTTAAAATGAATACAAAAAATAAAAAATTTATTAAATATTCGATATCAGGAATTTCGACATAGATTTCGATTTTTTTTATTATTTATTTGAAAATAATAATATCCATTATTTGAATTATTTTTATTGTTCGAAAAAGTGTTTTTAAAACATAAATTCTAAGTAAACAAGCTGTCAGATGTTGCAAATGAAAGAAAAATAATTTAAATAAATTTAAGATTAATGTTTATTTTGTAATATTATTGAAAAAAAAAGACAAGTCACATACAAGTTCATACAGTCATATAAGGCCCAGAAAATGGATAGTTTTTTTTTTAAATTATGGTTTGATAATTTATTAATACATAACATAATTTAGTTTACAGCATATTAAAAAAAATCTTTATTCAAAGAATATGTAACCGAATGAATAAATTTTAATATGATATTTTTCAATAAAAAGATGTGATACAAAATGCAAGAGAAGATATGAGAAAAAGTGGTGAATTTTGCTCGTCTTAACACCTATAAAAAAAACCCCATGACTTTTCATAGAATGATGGAACATGGCGAGAGACCACCTCTAGTTGATAAGGGCTTCAATAAGTCTTTGCAGTCACTTTAAAAGTAATGAATAACTGAATGTTTTGAGGGAGTGTAGTTTATTATTAAATACCTTGGTGAGTATCGTTGGTGGCACCGGTAGGTACATAATTGGTATTTTTTCTGAAAAGATTAGGTAAAACTTTTGGGTCTGATGTATCAGTGAGTGGCTAAATCCAAGATAATGGTCCCATTGCATATACAACGAAAATGAGTATTTCACTATATTATTGATTGTGCTAATAACAAAATGAAAGATAAATTACGTTTAAATAGTAAGTATTAAATAAGATATTACACTTTAAAGTTCCGAAAAATGCACTGCATATTTTGACATTTCATAGGCAATATATGAGGTTAGGTTAGGTTATTAGGTTTGGTTTGTTAAATTTAGATGAAGATTTTTTTAGTTAGATTAAATTAACAGGACGTTAAATTATACAGTGAAGTACTTATTTTCATTGTATGCACAATGGGACCATCATCTTGGATTATTCCTCAGTGAGTCGCCCGGCACTATGCTAGTTACGAACGATGGCAGTGGAGCACCGATCTTCAGTCGCGATCTGGTCACCGGAGAGCATGGCCGCGAGAAGCTGTCTGCTCCTGTTCCTGTCAGTGGTCAGCCATATAGTCCCGAGTTGTGGCGGATATGAAGTGCCGCCCGCCAGGCTGGAAGCCTTCTATCCCAAGGGATTGCGCGTGTCCATTCCAGGTAATCGGGAATCATTGTCCTAAATGTTTTAATCAATGAAAACAACTTACATTGCTTTATGTTTATGTAACGTTAACCCTTACGCAGCCGTGCTGCTTAACTCGTGACCATAAGAAATTTAAATTTTAAGTATTTTATTTGCAACATTTGGTAAATCGCATGATATACATACCACTTTGAGCTTCACACTCTACGCTTGCGAAGTCTTTTTATATAATACATTTTATATCAGATATCTTGTTGATTTTTAAAGCGACTATTAATTTTATTTTCTATATTATTTCTCATTTCTCTACCATAAAAGGTATATTGTCCTCCTAATTTTTATATATATTTTTTTTATATTTTACGCCAATGTCGCACTAGGACTATCTACTAGGATCATTAGCAAACTGTTGATAAACGGTGCTATTTTTTTTTAATAAGAATTAAATGCCTCTCGTATAATTTCGTATATAAAATTAAATCACTATGTATATTCGTCCCACCCCACACACTACTTCCTTCTTTCTCTTCATTTAATAAACATAATAACTAATAACATTCGTACATATTTGATTTCTTTCTGTCTTACTACCCACAAACTGTATTTTTAACGGAGCTAATGTCAAATATGTCAGTTAATTTTATTTTATTTTTAGTAGGATCCGCTTTATATAAATGGTATTTTACAAGTTATTTCTAAGAGGAACAGAAAAATTATATGTTTAATTGGCTCGCATGGCTAGGGTCAGAATTCGATTGTAGATGAAAGCGATAAAAAGTACGAAACATAAAACTAATTTTAATACACAGGTTAGGTGCATTACCAAAAGTAATGCAGAATTATCGCTGTTTTGTTGTTGTTATGATTTGTAGCCTATTGCAGGGTTTATCGCGAAAGATGATTCTGTTCGGTCGACAGGTCAGTCAATCGTCACAATTCGTCGTGGAACATTCCAGATGGCTCGAGGTGAAAATCATATTAATATCAAACTAATATGGTTTTAATAATTACAACATTAAAAGTATCGTGGATAGCACCACTTTATAACTGGTGTCACTAATAAATTAACACAACAGTTAGAAATCGAGGTTTTGGTATAAAAAGTGGTTCGGCGCAACAAAGAAAAATCCAGAGCACATTATGATCTGAACATAACTTAAGTTTGGTGGGAATTCTGCATCACTTTTTCATTTAAAGCAATACAAACTCTTTTGCCAAGAACTTGCACCAATACTACGCTCACGGCTGTCAAACGGTAAGCTACGCTAATGGGCCTACCACACATGCCGGTTTGTAAACGGGGCACCGTCAAAACACCAACTACACGCACGTTTGTACACGGAACACCGTGGGTGTAGTTGGTGTTTTGTACACGGTGCAACCGGCATGCGCATGCAAAAGTGTGGTGATACTTATGCGCGTGGTAGGCCCATAAGTATTGGACGAGGCGCGAGTGTTCTCTCGACCGCACCAGGGGAACCAAACTCAGTGGCCCGCATAATACCTACGTTACTTAACAAAAATACATTATCTGATTTGTAACATTTTTCTATTATTCA
>JADDOH010004110.1:0-41356 GCA_016648135.1 Agrypnia vestita
TTCCCTGCCGGCCATACAAAACTCTAACCATCCCCGTATGCCGGGCATTTTTTTCAAATTTAAAAAAAATAAAATTGAGAAATTTAAAAGCAGCTTATATTTAAAAATGTGAAAACTCACCATATTACGATGTTTTACGAAATATTAATACCATTTTCTTCACTTAAATCACTAAAATTGTCTGGCACAAATATAGAAACAGGGTTGTCACAAGTTCAAAAAATAAAGTAAGATTTTTTTTTATTATGTTCTAAAACACTATCTTCTACCTACTATAATCCTCCAGCGTATGATACAGTTCAAAACATGGTTCCACACATAAAGCTACGTCGCACTGTTTACATCTATACCGCGATTCTCGTCTTTTCTTTTTTGCTGAACACACTACACATCTTTTGGATGCTGGTTGTTTCTGTGCGGTCTCAGGAAATTTCCCCACAAAATGCCTCTCTACTAATCGAAATGGCAACTCAGATTTCCGTTTCCTCATAGATTCTGCTTTCGGCACAGATGATTGTCGATGCTGATAAAAAAGTTGACGTATGATTTCTAATTGAAAATCTGCAATGGGTTTACGGTTTCCGGTCTTTTCACGGTATATGGCATGTGCATTCAAGAGGCAAAGATCTAAAAGGTGGAAAAAAATCTTCTTGTACCATCTCATTGTCTTTCTTGAAGAATGAACCGATGATAGCACCATGTCACATTTATCCACTGCCCCCATATTTTTGTTGTAATCTATTACGCTCTCAGGTTTTTTAATTGGTTCATTGGTAGCATAATGAGTTTTTCCTGTTTCTGCAAGTGTGCTTGGGTGAAGGGTTGTAAGCATTGTAACATCTTTTTTATCTTTCCATAATTGTGCCGCCATAGAGTCTGTGTGATAAGCCTCCATTTCGCCTTTTTTAAGTTTTTCCTTAAATTTTGGCATCTGTTTTCTATTTTTGCGGACAGTCCCACATGCATTTGTTTTTTTATCAAACAGTGACTGAAATAATAACGGGCTTGTATACCAATTGTCTACAAATAAAGAATGACCTCGATTTAAGTATGGCTCCATTAGTGTCATCACGATGCTTCCAGAAACTCCCAAATCCTCATGCCTTGTATAAATAGTGGTAGATCCCGTATAAATAATAAAATTCAACACATATCCCGTGGTACAATCGCAAATAACAAAGAGTTTTATACCAAAACGACTTGCTTTGTTTGGAATATATTGTTTGAAAGCCAGCCGACCTTTGAACAATATCAAACTCTCGTCTATACACACATTCTTGTATGGATACATTTGTTCCTTGAATACAGCTGTAATCATGTCCACCACTGCTTTTATTTTAAAAAGTCTATCTCCAGGCGGTTGTTCCTCATTATTACAAAAATGGAGCATACTCAATAAAATTTGGAAGCGATTCCTTGGCATAACATCGGAAAAAATCGCCGAATGCAATAAAATATCCGTGGACCAATGCTCTTCAATGGTGTTTCTAGTATTTCTTGCCATCAGTATACAGAGACCCATGAAAATATACATTTCATCAACGGTTGTATCGATCCATTGCTGCATTCTATAGCTTATTGAGGTGCTCTTGTTTTTTATATTTATATATTGCCGATTAGTTTCGGCTACAATGAGCTCAACTAATGTTTGATGCATAAAAATTTTGAAAAAATCAACCTCTTGCATACCTTCATTTGTAAGCAATTTAGCGCCGGAAAAAGAAGAATCAAAATTGTGCACTTGCGGTAAAAATGCATCACTTTCCCAATGAAAGACGGGTCTTCTGTCACCACGATTATCTTGGTCAACATTCCCTGATTCAACATTATCATTGACCATTTCGGCGTCGTCTTCAAAGGGCTCGTAAAACTCCGGCAATTCAAATTCTACGTCACTGTTATCAGACTCGGCAGTTTGAAGAATTTCATAATCACTATTTGAAAATTCTGCCATTGTAATAAACCTAAATTCAAAAAATAATACTTAGAAAAACTAACAAGTGAACCAATTCCAAGATAATAAAAATCACTTCACAATAATTGATAATAAACACACTTATAACGCTGAAAACTTATTTATAATAATACATAATCCCTTAACTTTACAAGAAAACAACACAAGTGCGAGAAAATACCGGCAAACGTTTGATTTTATCAAAAAAAAAGCTCTCTGTGAACAAAGAATCCGACAGCGACACTTCCGTATTCCGGGATGCCCCGTAATAAATTAAGATAAGTGATGACCCTTGCGAGCTCTATCGGCTGTCAGGTGGAATAATTTACAAAAATGTAGATTACAACATTTTTGAAACAATATGAGTGACAGTAAATTCTTAAAATTAATCCCCATAGATGGCGGTAGGCGATACAAAAAGAGACGTTTCAATTTCATGTTTTATTACGCGTCTAAAATTGTGTGAAGATGTGCGCGGATTTATCCGTTCGCGGCGTGTGGGGTACTGCGCGGCAGCGCGGATTTATCCGGTCGCGGCAGTGATCGGGTTAATGTTTGTCTGAACCAAAACTACTTCCAATTTAATGATGTTGTGTACCAGCAAAAAGAAGGTTTACCAATGGGTGCCCCAACTAGCCCTCTTTGTGCAGATTTATTTATGGATAATCTTGAAAATAAAATATTTGATAGTAAATCTCCTCTGTTAAAAAATGTATTAATATGGAAACGCTATGTAGACGATATTTTTTGTATTTGGACAGGCACAGAGCGTCAACTACACACATTCCTTTTACTCCTCAATTCCTTTCACAGTCAAATACAGTTCACACTAGAAGTAGGTATTAATTCCACATTAAATTTTCTAGACCTTTCTTTAACCATAATCGACAACAAAATTAATTTCAATGTATACAGAAAACCTACTTTTACTGACACCACAATCCATAATACTTCCAACCATCCTATCTCACATAAACACTCCGCGTTTCATTCCATGATCCACCGCCTCACCTCTATCCCCCTATCCGATACAAACTTTTCCATTGAACTTTCTACTATTAAAATGATAGCTTTTAACAATGGATATGAACCCGATTTGATAGATAGAATTCTTTCCAAAAAACTCCGTCAAATTTCGTCTAATAAATTTATTTATAACGCTCTTCCAACTATCAAAAGTAATATTCTAATACCTCAATGGCGGAGAATTCTTTTTATAAATAATTTTTCAATATTAAGTACGACTAAACTCCCTAAAGAGATAAAGCCAGCATTTTATACCAGTAACAATTTAGGCAAATTATTAAGTAACTGTAAAGACAAAGAAAATATATTAAACCATTCTGGTATTTATAAACTTAGCTGTAATGATTGCCCAGCTTTCTATATTGGTAAAACATCGAGAAACGTAAATATTAGAATAAAAGAACACATTAAATGCTTAACAAATGTAGGTTTTTCTGAATTTGCCGAACATCTAATTAATTTTAATCACACATTTAATAATAATACAGGGCCAAAAATTTTACACAAAAACGGATTAGGTTTGCGACTTAACAATCTAGAAGCATTAGAAATTAATAAAGCTATCAACAATAATAGTCAAATAATAAATAAACAAATAAATTTATCTAATAGTCCGATTTTAAAGTTGTTCCCTCTATCTTCAGTTAACTCCTCCCATTCCCTCCCCCCCACCTAGTTGACACTCTGTCCCTCTCTCTTTTTCTTTCCTCCTTTATAAATTTCTGTACCTAGATTAGTCTATATTGTAATTGTCCTGAAGAAGGTTGAGTCCAACCGAAACTAGTTGACAAATGTATAGCAATTAAGTGGTTTAAAACATAGTGTGTAATTTTTTCTTAAATTTCTTATAATGTCAAGCCACAAAGTGTTTTCTTGCTTTGAAAAGTTGAATATTTAGTATTCGGCCTAAAAACATATTTTTCAATGAAATCTTTTAATTTTTGCTGGGCATCCTTGCAAAGTGAAGCAACTGTAAAACAAATTCATTTTTGTCGAAAACTGCCTACCGATAATCTCAAAAACCATAAATTTCAACTGGTGTACTTCGATTCCCCAAGTAAAGGTTTCTTACTTTTCCATGTTATAAAAACGCTACAATGCATTTATAAAAATAGATTGGCGGCAAGTGTTTTTTTTGCGCATCTTTGTAAATTTTTGTTCAAACAGTATTGTGTGCTGTTAGGACATGTGCGCTGTGCTAATATATATGTAATGATGTAACAAGCTTGTTTATTTAGAGTAAGATTATTTTTTTTAGGCACGTTGTTCGTCAGTAATTGTATTAGTTTGTTTTAAACATTATTTATATGAGTTTGTTTTAAACAGTACAAGTTTGCGAATACCTATCCTCCATAGAACTTGACATTATAAGTAAATATGTTTATAAATAGTAATTATCTGTATCGCAAATATGGTGTGCACATTTAATTAATCCACAGTTTATATTTCTTATATTGTACTTATTACGTTGTTACTCCATTGTTTTTTCAGCAATAATATGTATTATCTTGTATAATAAATACCTGTGAGTCAGATCCATAATTTTTGGAGACAGCCATAGAGATTTATGAGCCTAGTATAATAAAACATGAGATATATTGATTTTATTGTTGGATTATAGTAATTTGAAATCTGTTCTACTGGACAGGATATGATATCCAAAGGGAAAGATAGAGGTTTATTATCTTTTTTGTAGTTAGAGAAGAGTTTGCGCACAAGGTATTAACGCCCTGGGGTTTAATTTTTTTTTAAATATATGTCTATGAAAATATGCCCAAAAATATAGGTTTTGAAGAGGTAGCTCAGAATGGTACAAACAACTATCAAAGCAGCTATGTAAAATCTGCTACAACTATTTAATTTAAAAAGTGTATGCTTGGTTATTAATGTATTGCTGTATTGCTGTCAATGCTCTGTCTTAATGGTTGTGAGTATTAATTAAATTTTGTGTCTGAACTGAAAATGTTATAATTTGTTTCAGAAAAAAAGAGTAAGCTTCCACGATCCTCCGGTTTCGACAACTGTAAATGTGAAAAAGTACATCGAACCACCATCGTGTGTAAGATCACCACAATCCAAGAACCGAAATTACAGAGACGAATTCAGTTTCATGAAATCACCCAAAGTAGTGAAGTGCCTCGTAAAGAAGATGGACACTGAGGGATCATTAGTGTCCTTGATGGATGATGCTTCGTGCAAGACTCCCGAGCTGTCCGATGCGTGTTCTCTGGTTGTGGAAACACAACAAGTTATGGACATTACGAGCCATCATTTGCTCGATGACAGACTTCCGATATACCCGAGCTTGTGCGATTGTCAAGCACCAATAAGTCAGATTGCCTCAGAACTATCATCGCCCATGTGGAAAGCGACATTCTTCAACGAAATCAAGGATAACATTTCCACAATTGGAGATTTAGCCAGGATGACAGAATTGGAGGTCAACAGATTACCATTGAAAACTCCTAAACTGGCAACAGTTAGAAAAGTGCTTAGTGCATATGAGGAAAATATTTTGAATGAAAAATCAGCAATCACAGAAGGAGAAGAGGTACTAGTGGAGACAGTCACAGAATCCGTGATACAGTCTGTAGTAATTGAAAATAATGGACCTACAATAGGTGATGAGGTTTTCGAAGACACACATTGTGCTGATACAATACATCTTTCAGGAACTGTACATACTTCTGACAAAGCTCATATTTCTGATGTACATCTTGATGATGCTGTACCTCTCGCTGACACCTTATCTCCTGTTTATGCTGAACCTCTTGAAGTACAGCTTGCTAATACAGCTCAACTTGACGACACGGTACAACTTGCTAACCCACCCCAGCTTGATGACACAGTACAGCTTAATAACACAGCACAGCTCGATAACACTGTTCAGCTTGCTAACACAGCACAGCTCGACAACACTGTTCAGCTTGCTAACACAGCACAACTCGACGACACTGTACAGCTTGCTGACAACTCTTCGATTATCCATTTAGAAATGGAAGAAAGCATTGTAGAGGATGCAACTGAAACATCTAATGTCGTGAACAACCATATTCCTGCTGATGTAACACAGGACTCTGTGATTGATTCAGTATGTACTGTATCAGAAGTAACTACCAATGTGATAGTTAGCAATCCAATCATGAATGGAAGGAAGAGAAAATTGAAGCATCCTGTTTCGAAAGGAAAGAAAAGAAAAATTGATGTTCCTGTTGTGATGGAAATGGAAAATAATCCTGAAGCCCAAAACTACACTCTTACTGCAAGTTTATTGAAAGAGGTACATTATGTTTTCTTTTATCTTCCGATTGGTCTATTCCTATCTATTTGCAGTGATAAATATGTACACAATTTTCAAACTACTGAACCTAAAATTGTTTTATTAGACATTTATCTTCTCGAAACCAAGAACATATTGACAGTCACCAAGTATTCTGTCGATTCTGCAAAAATTCTTTTTTCATTTTACTATTTTAAACCATTCAATTTACTCTATATTCATAATACTAAAAAAAAAAAATCGTTTCAAAACGCAAATATTAAATAAACTTTTTTACGTCTCCCAAAAAGTAAATCGGATGGTTTAAGATAGTAAAACAAAAATCGAATTTTTGCTGACTTGACAGTATATGTAGGATCGTCTATTTGTCAACCATGCAAATCTTTTATGAAAATTCACATTCTGTTGCTATTTGCAAATTTAATGTCATTTCTAATTGTAACCATGTGCCAAGTGACACAGAAATTCACAACATCATCAGTAACTTTAAGGTGTATTGTTCGGCATGTGATGCAAAGATGCTAGTCATAATGTTAGTTCAAATGAAAATACCACCAGACTGAGTGAAAATGTTGCTGAAAGTCTACATTTGTCATTGTTTGCAGCAATTTGATATTTCCAAAACCTCCATTCTTTTTTGAAAACCACAAGCTTTGCAAATACAGTGAAACCTTAGATTGTGAGTAAATTTGTCTACGAATATTTTGCAAGAGGAGCCAAGTATTTTAAAACATTTTGTCTTTACAAATGAGCCAGATCTTGCTATATGAGTATGCGCTTTGTCTGCCAAGCTTCACATAATCATAATTGAGCTGATGGTTCTCTCACACGTGGGAAACTGCAAATTGTGTTTTTGCAGGTAGTAATGAGATGTTTAAAATTAATTAATATTATACTATCAAAATCTTTTGATATTTTTTCATAAAAAATTTCTGGCTAACTTTATATGAATTTGTTGTTTATTTCATTATTTCCAGTCTTATACGTGCGTCATTTATTTTTATTTGGCGACCTTGGACCTCACGCATACATCATAAGTCGAAGCAATCATTATTATGCACATAGGCATCTAATGTCATTTTTGGATAAGCATATTACAGATTCAAAAATGATTGCAGAAATATTTTCTTATGTTTTTTAAATTCTAGACAGAATATTAAGAATTCAGCTCGATAATACACAATCATTTATTGAAAATCAAAATAACGTAAATATTTTGACATGTATGTAGTTGATCCGAGTGCCTCAGCGATGTCCTCTGGGGTTTCCATATATATTCCGTTGGCGCATCGACATTAAACATCAACAACAATTATATTGTCGTCTCTTTCTATGATAACATTTCACTCTAACAATTAATATGTCAAATATAACAAACTCCGATGTTTATTTGAAATTAATTTAGATGATTTAGGATTTAGTTACACTCTTCTTGAAGGAGCACAATCAAATCACAGACTACCTCAAATTTCAGATTCATAAAGAGAATGTCCAGCCTTAAGGCGGCACAGCCGATTCATAAACATGCATAGCTGTCAAATTACATCGATAGATCATGTCCTTTCAAGCCGTGCGCGACATGTCATCTGAGCGCAAATCGAGTGAAAATTACACGTTCGTTACATGTTTATGGTACATAAGTTGCTAAAACAGTAAGGTTTGATAGAAAGAGATGGTCATATATTCTTTGCTTTCGTCCGCGTCAGGTATCCCCACAGAAGTACCTCACGTATCAAAATATTTACTTATTTAACTTTAGACAAATGATCTTATATTATTTGAGTCGACTTATTATTTTCCGTAAATAATTTAAGAATCATAGTAATAATTCTGAACTCCTTTTTAAATCAATGCATATCGTAATATGACAATACAAAACAATCACGTAGCCCCACGTGCGTACTGCGTATATCAAAATGTATTATTTTATCTATCGACAAATTCCCGTATTTTATTTTCGTCCAATAATTACTTACTGAATAGAATTTAAAAAACATATTAATAATTCTGAAATACTTTTCATGTCATAATGAATACCTTTAATATTAAACAAGAAATAAATATATGGGAGATGCGAACGCGCATGCGCACGGCGCGTACAGTATGTATCTTGATACCTCAAATGATATGGAACAATTGTTGAATTAGGATAATACCGAAACTGATATGTGACGCAAGTTCAAAGTTTAAAAAGGATGAAACTGTTCAAAAATCCATATAAAACCTTAATATATGGGAGATATCAATTGCTTTTGAGCGTATTATATAATAATAATTCATATAAATGTCAAATTTGGCGTAAAAGTACAAGGAATAGTGAAATAAACGACAAGGAATATTCGGCTACATGAACACGACTGTCCCCTGCCGTGGCCAGACGGCATCTAACATGGATTCTGACGTTAACAATGTCGTTTTTCATACTTTAGAATTTTTGTTTAAAAATAATAATTAACGTGTTTTTTATAAAAAATTTAGCTTTTTAATAGTGAATGAAGACTCAAAGTGCGAATATAGATACAATATATCGTTTAAAATCATCTTTTTATATGAATTAACAACGTTTGAAAATGACCAAAAAACGTAAATATTTAAGCATGTTTCAAAAATTATATCTTTTTTAATATTGAATATTTCTTAATTTCCTACGTACGGATTCTAGATAATTAAGCAAACTTTATATGTATAAAAAAAACATAGTATGCTTACATACAAATTTTCAACAAACAAATCGTCGTCCGGGAACATTAAAAACGTTTATTTTGCCGCGGCCTGTGGATTAATGCTTATATTTTTCTTATTTATTATAAACAATGTTCAGTTTATTACTTTTATATAAGAACAAAGGTTCTATCTAAGTTATCGCCCTAAAAAAATTGCAATCTACCATATAAATTCTGATATAAATGAATAATCAAAACCCACATTTTCGTAAAAAACGCCGAAATATGCATTCGCAGTGAATGTACCGCCTTAATGCAAAAAATGGAACATACACATTTTTAATTACATATTAATTTTAATTTCTTATTGTTTTTATGCAGAGAATATATATTAGACAGCAGCAAAATTGCAGTAATTAAATCTCGATACAATTTTTATTTTAAAATTTTGCATTTTTCTGACAGTAAAAATTCTGAGCAAACTTCAAAAAATATTTTAAAATGTACAACTAAAAATAACATTTTTATCATTCACATTTTCTGTTTTAAAACTACATTGTCTTATTTCAGACTTCACCAGTGAACCTTCAGAACCTGGAGCAGATGTCTGATGATGAGGTTATCCGTATCCAAGAGAAGCTCCTCCAAAATCCCGCTATTATATCGTACATAGGAGATACCATTGCAGATCGTCTCAGTGATGAAAATACCATAAAAATACAAAATAAACTTCTAGGAAGGCCCACTGTGAAGCAGCACATTAGTGAAAATATTGATAAGTATCTCAGCCCGAGCCTCTTTGAGAATCCCTCAGTTTTAAAATATATAGAAGACAATATTGACAAATATTATACAATAAAAGTAGAAAGGAGAAAACAAATACAAATGACTGAATCATCGCAATAGACCATAGTTATTATTTTTTATACATGACTAGTTTTTATTATTAAGACGTTTCTGCCATATTGGCATTAAAGATGTGCTCATTTTCTCATTTATTCTGATTTACATACTTGCATGTAAATATTTGATTTTAAATAATTCTTCCATTCATTTTTGTGTTTGAATATTTTCACCTTTCATTATTTTCCATTGTGATGATATTCATTAATTCAAGAAACTTTTATATTAATATAAAATTATCATTTTTATCAAATGTGATTTGGCAAATTTTTTATGTTGTTTTTGAAGAAAATTTCAATCTTCGTTATACCTACTGTTAGATAAAATTGTATATATGCATCGTTCATACATTTTGTAAAATGATCTCGCTAATTACGCCATGTCAATCTTTTTTTTCATTGATAGCATTTATATTATTTCTGAGAAATTTCTATCACATATTATATATTTTTAATTTGTAATTGTATAAGCAAATATATTTATGTTATACAAAAATGTCAAAACACAACATTACGCAATTCTGAATTTTATCAATCAAATTTTCCTTATTACATTTGAATTTTGAGATAATTTTGTAACAACCACATGTGAGGAATTCAGAAACAAAACACTTACGATATCAATTTGGCACTTGTTGTGAACACCAATTTCTATTAATACCGATTGCTTTAAGAATTGGCTAGATGAGTAATAGTACTAATTAATCGATTAATTAGCAGCCTTATTTAATTTATACCCCATTCAATAAGAATAAGGATTTTTTTTTTGACAAATTTGTAAATTTTGTGAATTATTCTTTTGAAATTTAAAGTGCACGGAATTTTTAAGAATATAATTGCTATTGTTGTTTTTACAATCCATACTCCTGCGAATCTCTTAATGCATTCAAATATAAAAGATACTGAACTTTGGCCACATTAAATATAGAACCAATTTTAAAAACTTTTGTATTAAATACATATAAATAAGGAGAAACTATGGAAAATAGAATACCATTCTTTTTATTTGAATTGTCAACAGTTCATCACTTTTATAATTTGATAATTTAACTTCAACTTTGATTCTAAATTTATAAAAAAGTTAGCCATTTAACCCTCACATGAGAAACACAACCATTTAATTTAAATAGGTCCTGGAGTATAATGAAAGTATTTTGCCTAAAACGAATTGATAATTTTATTAATCCTTTAGATAGAATTATTTTTTATCCACTCTTTGCAATTGATGCACTATCCTGTGTGGTTGTGACAGAAAATATTATCTCGCTTGGTTTGCGTTGAACGACGTTCAGTCCGCAGTGCCCTGACAACAATCAGATACAATCTACAGATTGGCGAATATAAATACATGATTCATGTATTTCCCAAATTTATTCTTACAACTGTTTATCAACAGTCTGGGTTTTGGGATTGATGAAACGTAATCCCTGGGTAAAATTGCTCGTACCTACATTATGTTTACTAAGTATTCAACCAGTTTTTATATATAATTTTTATTTTGTGATATTTACTTAGTTTTATATGTTTAGTTTGTAATTTTTGCCATCTTTTTTGTGTATTTCTTTTTGGTTTAATTCTGTAAGAAAATTGTAGAAACTTCTGGTTCCTTACAGCATTTGATCAGAATAGTGTTGATGATTTTAATGTTCTTATATATTCATATAACTATATAATTATTTTTCTTTTATAATTAGTTATTATAGATTATGTTAATAAAATATGAAAGAATTTTTTTAATGTATTTGGTTTTTATTTACTTCACATTAGTATTTTACATTGACCGTAGTCGCATTTCTGCATGCGACGCGGCTCTAAACTTTTTGCACAAGGCCCACGTTCTGCATTTAAAAACCCTATCTGGGCCATGAAGAATGTAAAATCAAAATAAAAAAAATTAATTAAATCAATTAAAAAAACTTTTACCTTGCCATAAGAAACAATGGCCATGCAATTATGGAAAGATAAGATAATGCGATGCTTATAACCTTTCACCCAAGCGCACTTGCAGAAATGGAAAACACACTACACTACCAATGAATGAATTATGAAACCAGAGGGCATCATAGATTGCAAGAAGAATATGGGGGTAGTGGATAAATTTGACGTGGTCATATCATTAGTCCATTCTTCAAGAAAAACAATGAAGTTGTACGAGAAGATTTATTCCACCTTTTATATTTTTTGTTCTTTGAATGCACATGCCATATACAGTGAAAAGATCGGCGAATGTAAACCTGTCACAGATTTTCAATTTGATGTTACACGCCAACTTTTTAACAGACATCAATAATTCTCGGAGCCGAAAGCAGAATCTTCAAGGAAAAGGAAATATAATTTAAATTTATTTATTTAATAATGTGTACAAACTTAGTGTTCAAGGCATAATATTATGAAAGTTGTTTATCAAAATAACGATATTTAATTAATTAAAAATAACATAACATCTGGTCAAAGGTGTAGGAGAATCCTGCTTCGGAAAACCCCTTCAGACACATGGAATATATCAATACCCAAAGCAATATTGTTCAGCATAGCGGTAGCTCTTCCAACATGCATAACCATTGGCATGTTGATCCTGTATATTGGAATGTGAAACAATCTATGCTGATGATGTCTAAGGTCAATATCAAGAACTAATGCTCCGCATAATTTCAGGATTATCATCATACCGCACAACAATCGATAAAAATGTGTAATCAAATACACATTTCTTCTAGTCTCTTAACTATTGTAGCCAAGCATACCCTGGAGAAACTCGGTTGGGTAGAGCCAAGGATAATGCTCGTACTCTCTCGTGTAGAGATATCTCAGAAACTTTTGGACCTTCTCCACCATAAGAGAGTACTTGCTCTCATGTGGCCTCCAAATCATCGAGCCACTCTCGAGTCTACTTTGCACCAAGGAGTTGTAAAGAGTTCTCAGTACGCAGGTATTCTCGAATACCCTGGTAGTATGCAGAACAAATCCTAACATTATCAAAGCGTTACCACTAATCGTTTCTGTGTGATGTAAGATGTTAGGTTGCTCACAAATCTAACACCCAGATCTTTAACATTCAATGTTCTTGTCAGATTTTGGCCGTTTATTTTGTAGTGATAAAATAGAGTTTTTTGGGCCCTAGTGAAGGATGTAACCGAACATTTGGAAAGTTTGTTTCATCTTCCCCATTCACATATATTTGATATATCTGCTTGGAGAAGATGAAAAGTTTTCACCATCAAGATTAGTAGACAGACATTTTTTGTGCAACCGAAACATGTTTAGCAAAAAAAAGAGGCGTAAATCGCTGTAAACAGTGTAATGTAGCTGTATATGTTGAACTTTATCATTCGGTGGAAGATTATAGTAGATAAAAAAAAAGTGTTAAACAACTAATAAAGTATACTTATTGAAAAAAAAAAATCACATTATTCGTGAACTTGTGATGACCCTGTTTCTATTTTTTGTCGAATAATTTTGGTGAATATAGTGAAGAAAACTTTGTTGATATTTCGTAAAACATTGTGATTTGGTGAGTTTTCATATTTTTATATACAAACTTTTTAATTTAATCATTTTTGTTAACAATTAATTTACTGTCATTTAAATATCCCGCATCAGCCCTCCTTAATCAATTGTGGAACAAATTGTATGAGCTAGCACGTATGTTGCGAACTAGTAAATGGTTGTACTCTGCACGTTGATATTTCGTAAAACATTGTGATTTGGTGAGTTTTCATATTTTTATATACAAACTTTTTAATTTAATCATTTTTGTTAACAATTAATTTACTGTCATTTAAATATCCCGCATCAGCCCTCCTTAATCAATTGTGGCACAAATTGTATGAGCTAGCACGTATGTTGCGAACTAGTAAATGGTTGTACTCTGCACGTTTTTTCCATTTCATTATGTAATCAATTGGCGTCATGATGGGATTTTACCTATTTTTGTTTGATTCAATCAGTGGGACATAATTTGTAGACCAACTTAGACTAACATTGTAGATCTCGGGGCTGACATGAACTCTTCTCAAAAAGAAAAATGTGAAGCCATACGAACGTGCGCGTAAGAATGTAGGTACCATATTATTTTATTTCTTTAAGGCATAAGTAATACTCGTTTTGAAGTTATGTATCTTTTTATCTTCTTTTGGCGTATTAAGGGGAAAAATTTTATTGTATCGGTAATGCGAGACTACAAAGTGCATGTGCATCCGTTAAACTGTCAAAAATTTATTCACTTGACATTAAGTGTTTCAGTAATATAAATAATGTATTGTCTACCATCTTGTATCGTAAAGATGCTCAATTCAAAAGCTGATGAATGATTGGTTGTTGAATTGAAAATAAGAACTTTTTATTGAACAACGTTTTTAGGTGTGCATTGGGATTTCATATTGTCGTCAATGTTTTTGCAAAAACAATGTAATTGTCAAATATTCGTATACAAAACAAAAAACACATTCATTTGATATACCGGAGTAGGGGGGGTGGGGCAGAGGGGTCAGAGGTGATATTAAATCACGGTGTGGTAAACCGGCCGGGAGATCTCAGATCTACGTATGCCGGCGGTTACGCCCTCCCCTAGGTACAATCAAAACGTCAGGTGACTGACTAGGACACTGATATCTCGAGGCGGGTGAAGGGATAATTAAATAATAAAATCGAAACAATTTTACAAGTTTCTATATTGGGCACTGTAGCAAATTAATTTACATGAAACATTAATCTTAACTTACATACGACGCAGCAAAGTGGTTACTAATTTAAAAATTACATGAACCCTAATTTAGAGGGAGAGGACAAAATTATAAACAAAGAAAGAAAAAAGACAAAACACATAAAAAATCTGATCTTACTGCTAAAATGGATGGTGACGAGATTAAATTAACACTTCGGTAGAACCAGGTGGGCGGAGAAAAAGTCTTTAGATCGGGGTAACCTGTTTCGGAGAGTTCGGCAGGTGTCTTCTTCGTGCTGCTTCGTGGTGGGCGGCGGCTTCTGGCGTCGGCGTCGTCCTCTGACTGTGCAGGCTACGTCGGCGGCTTCTGACGTCGGCGTCGTGGCGGTCGTCGGCAGAGCGTCGGTCCTCCGTCGCGGTGGTACACTGCGGCGTCGCGGCGGCACTGATACTTAGGCGTTTGCGGCGGTGCGTCACAGCACTCGGTAGCGAATGGCGGTTGTTGCCGTTCGCACTTCCGCTCCTCCAGGAGTTGCTAGAGTGATCGGCGATGCTGTTTTTACGGGCACCGCTAGAATCTCTAGCTTCTCCACACTCAACTCAACTCAACTCAACTCAACTGCCTTCTTGGCGGCCGGCTTCGCCTTATATTCTCTCCCCGGCGACCCAGGGTGTGGTCGCGGGGAGTCGAGGGGAAGCCTCCAGTTGGTCTTTCGCCGATTGGCTCCTTTGATGTCCGCCTCCCGTCGTTCATTCGTCTCTCCAGGTCCCGATTGACGCTATTGGTTACTGAACCCAATGTTGCCTCCGTTCCGCCCCCTATTGTTCTCCCAGTTTGCGGCTAATCTCGATGCTTTTCTGGTATGTAGGCCTAAACACTTTGTTATTTCACGAACGCTTTGTTCACTGTTCATATCCCTATCCCGTCACCAAAAAAAACATTGCAAAATGAATTAAACTTAAGGAAAATATTACAGTACAAATTGGCAAAGGCGGAAAATTGAAAACACAAATTCGCATCAACACTTATTACCCAAAAATAAAACTGCTTACATATACATACTTAATTAAATCGACACGCCAGATAGACATATTTTTATCGACCAGTTATTTCTACCATTATTGACTAATTACATGGGATTGAACGTAGGGTTTCATTAGATCATAGTAAAATTCCTTAAGTATGCATTACAATATCAATCTTATTATTAAGTGTCAGTTTGATTCTTACAGTAGGCCTCCCAATATTTAACGTTATTTATACATTACATCATTACAGGTTAATCCTTATCATTAACATTGATTTAACGTTATTTATACATTACATCATTACAGGTCAATCCTTATCATTTGCATTGATTATCTTCAATGCCTCCACAAAATCATTATTATTATTATTTTTTTTCATATGATAAACCGAACGGTATTTAAAATTTACCACTACGCACATTCTCTTCCTTTCTTTTTCTTTTTAATTTTTTTCTTTAACAATGACAACATGTACTTGATACTTAGCTTTATTTTTAATTTTAGCTTAAATAAAACAAGCTATCGTACTTCTTAGTTGGACCAAACATAATTGTCAATATGTGACATAGAGATACAAAACAAAGGGCTAAAATTATACAGACATCGTGGCATTTCTTAGTGAATCAATTAACATAAAAACTTATTTACATGGGATACATGCTTCAAGCGGGTCCCCTAATGTTAATGTTCTGTATACATCTTTGTAATTTCTTTTGGGATTACAAAGTACATGAATTTGCATCAACGCCACTTTCCCGAAAGGAATGCTTACATATACTAACATAATCAAATTCGATAAACATTTTTTTTTCAAGAAATTATGTTAAACCTTATTACTAGAAGAAAAATTAAGAAAACTTGGCGTAAATTAATTAATGTAACATTATTTACACCTAAATAATGAAAATTCTTACTTCAATATGTAAGCTGGATTGAATGCAGAACATTTTTTTTTTTAGGACTTTCATTATACTAATCATTATCTTATCAAATCAGCTTTCTTCCACCCCTGGTATAAGGATATAAGAAAAGAATAAAAATAGAGAACACTAAGAAAAATTGTATAAGCCACATTCCACCAGGCAGACAATTGAAAATTTTCCAAACAAGAATTACTTTTGAGCTTTATTATTACTAGATTAAAACAACTATTTTAAAATAGACCGACAAATTATATTGCTTAAACGAGTAATCAAAACAATAATTGCATGTTTACAGATAGGTTATATACCTACAACCTACAAATTTGTATAAAAAAAAACACAATATTGGGAGCTTGAATAACTAATGACAAATTAACATTATTCTTAAAAATAATTAAAACTCACAAATTAACATTATTCAACTAGGTGTATGTAATATATGAAAACATAAGACATGAAAGCCTCGATCTAAAGTAATATTAATGTTTATTCCAACACGGCATTTACTTATTTGCAATTAATTAAACTATTTTGTTTCAACCCCGTGTGCTAAAATTCATTCTGCAGACAGATTTCAAAAGACTAAAAAGTCGGAATCTTATATCTCTTCAACCGTGTTACATCTTTTCACGAGATAATATTCTATTACGTTATATATTATATATTACATCAATATCAAACATCGTCGGCAATAATACAATCAAGTTTTTTTTCCTTTTGTTACGATCAATACATTTTTTATTATTTGCTACAAGTTAGATTAATTCGGGATGATCTCGTTATTATTTCAAATTGCAATGTCCCGTTCATTTCGGTACTTAACAATAGAATACAGAATAAATGAGAAAACTACATATAAAACGAGTAACATCCACCTGCAGAGGTGGCCTGGGTTATCTAAACTATCATTACCTTACTTAAATTAAACATATCAGTTGCTCATTAATTAGGTACATATTACATTGATATTATGATTCACCACTTTGCCTCAATTTCTAATTCGGCCTCTACCTTCTTAATTGATTGACCCCTGTTATCTTTATTGATAATGACCGCCTGGTCGTGCGTTGCGGGATCTTCGCGCCCTTATAATAATAATATAATTTATACGATCCTACATCTCGCGGATAGTGTCGCCATGTGGTGGATCGGTATGTCAGCGCTTTCTAAAACATCTCTATTGTCTGTCGAGGACAATAGTAAGTTTACTGCGACGACTTTCGGAATTATTATCTTGTTTTTCTAAAAAATGTCTTTCCCAAAACAATGGCGACTTCTCTAACAAACGCAGCTTTCTAAACCGTTGTCCCATGTGTTCGCATTTGGCCAAGATGTTCTTTCTATTGTTTAATCGGGGTTAGAGATATACGTCCCGCTGCAAGAAAAGGTTTACCGTTTTTACCCTTCCAAGATGTTACTTAAGAACAAAAGGTTGCGAACGTATTGCCCATCCTAACAAAAGGCCGTGCACTATTAATGTCTTCGGCGATGCCCAACGCCCTCGGCAACCCTAACTTTCTAATTCATTGTTTCGTATGTTTTATGGCGGGCTATCCTAAGGCGATCGTCCGTCGCAATGTTATTTTTTTGAACAATAGGTCACATATTTCGTCCCCGAACAAAAGGTCGAACATGCCGGGGCTGCCCTGGCTGTGACCACATGGCGCGTGATCTTCGAAACATGGGCGCTTTGATTTCGGTATTGCCCTAGGACAAAATTAATAACCTGGTTCGCGTCGTATTCCGGTACATCACATTCATTTAACATTGTTGAGTTGTCAAAGTATAGTTTCGAAACTTTTGAATATAGAACTGTTTTAGGCTGAAAATCGATACATGAAAGTGGGTAGGCACTTGGACTTTTTTTGAAAATGCACATGCATTTTCTATTTGTCGTATCGTATGTCTGTGATGCTGCGGCAATAAATTTTTATTTTAGCTATCACAAACCAATAATTATGTTTGTACCACTTCAAAAACAAATACGTATTAATAATTTAACTACATTAAAGTGTTATCAATTATATTTATCATCTATTATTATACATATTTAATCAATATGTAAATATCAATTATCACAATCACGCCAGAGAAATATAATTTCTACTGCGCGTACATAAGTACACGTTGCCTCAATTTTTTAAATCTATATTAATATTATAAAGAGGTAAAGTTTGTAAGTTTCGATGTAGGAGGTATTCTCTGAAATTACTCATCCGATTTCAAAAATTATTCCACTACTATTTAGAATGGACCTTCAGGGTGGGACATATATTATCCTATATATTATCCCGTTAAAATAAAAGAGCTTTTTTGTGGAGACCAATTTTGCAACATAAGTTGACGAAAAAATGGTTGAGTGAATGCGTTTCTTACGAGAGCTGCCTTAACGATAAGAGATATATATATATATAAAGACCTATAAAAAAGTCCACAACGACATATGTATATCTATATGTTATGGTTATTTCACCAATTGATAAAATATATATTGTTACGGACAGGACAAAGCCTGCGCCTACCGTCAGGCAACCGAACTTTCGAGTTCTGTAGTTGACGTAATCACGTCATATAAATGGTAGAAATTTCTGATGTGAATGAAGCAGAGCAAAGGCCCCTTTCAGGGCCAACGCCGATCGCCGTGACCCGGTTGGGGATGGGTACCGTGCCGAGGACAGCGCGCGAGTTCTCGGCTGCGGTGGTTGTCCTTATACGTGTCTCGGCGTCAGGCGGCGGCACCCGGGAGAGGGGATGAGCGAATGCGGAGCCTCAGCTCCATGAGATCGCATCCCGCTGATGACAATGGAAATGCGTTGGAGTGCATGATCTGAAATGTGCATGTTTTTACTGAAAATATATGAAAATATTAATGTTCAGATTTTTTAACATTTCAGAGCTCTCTAATATGATGGAAATTAATGGTTTTTTGATTTCAGATGGAACTGAATCACAATTCTATGTAATAAAATACCGCATTTTCATTGTTTTAATAAAAAGAGCGGGCGGGAGATGTTTTTATTTGCGCACAAGGCGCATTTTGTACCCTATTATCATCATATTTGCCAGATAAGCAACATTAAAGTTGTCTCAACACTTATAAAAATTAAGTAGTAGAGTCACACACATGCACACACGCTGTAAGACATAAAAAGTTGTCTACAGATGACACAATAAATGATTGACTGTATGGCATAACAGATTGCCAACAGATCATTGGTAAAAAACATACATTTTTTATGGCAAGGAAAAATCTAAATACTTTTTCAAATACATTATTAATGAGTGAATCACAATCACATTAATATGGAAACATAAGTCTGACAACACCAACACACAACCAGCCGCCGCTTATGAGCGACATACTGGGCTGGGTTTTTTCCATACAAATGCTCATGAAAATACACAAACCGGAATAACTTCCGACAGAGGTGTCCGATTTTGATAATTCCTTTTGCATAATGATCAGTGGATCAAGACCTATCTAGATAATATACACACTCATATGTACAAATAATTTTGAATAAATTACAAAATTAGTTTTTTGTTGAAAAGTTTAAAAATTCATAACTATAGTAAGCTGCGACTTACAACAAAGTGTGATATATCAACAGATGCGCTGCGACGCACTCTATATAATAGACACAAAAAACTGAACCTAAAAGTTAATTTAGATTTTTAAGAAATTTATTTGTTGAAATTTCATAGCCCGCCGGGCCAGAAAATGAGATATATTAGGTCCTTACATATGAAATTGGCGTTTAGTATGGGAGGAACATAAAGTCGATTTTTTTTTATTATAATATATTTATTTAATCAAAGTATGTACCATTGCTATCTATGCACTTTTGCCATCTCATAGGTAGTTCATCGATCCCTTTACTAAAAAAACCATTCGGACGGGAATCAATAAAATCTTTGAAGGCGGTTTGGACTGCCCCATCGGAGTTGAATTTTTTCCTTTGCAAGAAGTTATCCAAATTTCGAAAAAAATGGTAATCTGTTGAGGCAAGGTCCGGAGAGTACGGTGGATGTCTTAGACATTCCAATTGAAGCTCCTCTAATTTGGTAGCCGTCTGTTGTGCAGTGTGTGGTCTAGCGTTATCATGAAGCAGCAGTGGCCTAGAGCGATTAACCAGCCTCGGTTGTTTAGCAGCTAGCTTTTCCATCATGGTTTGCAGTTGCTGACAATAGACATCTGCCGTAATCGTCTGGCCAGATTTAAGAAAGCTGTAGTGAACGACACCAGCACTAGTCCACCAAACGCTCACAAGTAACTTTTTTGGAGTCAATTTTCGCTTGGGGCATGGTTTGGCTGGTTCGGCAGGGTTCAGCCATTGCGATGAGCGCTTCCGATTATCGTACAGGATCCACTTTTCATCACAGATGATTCGATTTAAAATCCCTTCATTATTGTGCCGGTTGAGTAATGCAACGCAGCAGTCAACGCGCGTTTGTTGATTTGCTTCACTCAATTCGTGAGGTACCCACCTTTCAAGCTTTTTCACCTTACCAATTTGCTTCAAGTGGATTAAAACAGTTTTATCACTAACACCGCAGCCTGCAGCTAACTCGGATGTGGTTTGCGATGAATCCGCTTCCACAATAGCCTTCAATTCTTCATTATCAACTTTGGTCTCCGGCCGTCCACGGGGCTTGTTCTGCAGGTCGAAATTTCCAAAACGAAAACGTTGGAACCAAAAACGCACTGTGTTTTCTTTTGCGGCACCGTCGCCATACACATCATTAATCCTTCGAGCCGTTTCTGCGGCACTGGTGCCACGGTGTAACTCGTACTCGTAAATAACGCGATATTTCAAGTTCTTCATTTTGTAAACTGAGTGACGCAAAGAAAAAAACAATTGAGGAAAAAACAAATGAATTATAATTTTCAAAACACAAATACATGAGTAAATAGCTGTATAAATTTTGATTTGGAATTCCTAACCAAAGAGAAGATATTTGAGATCAAATTTGCCAGTACGGCAAAACGCCAATTTCATATGTAAGGACCTAATATTTTAACTGTTGCTTTAATAATATTGTCTCAAGGTTGCCACACAATATGTCAGGCTGTTTATTGAGACGCAGCCCATGTAATGACATATATGTAAATCCTCCGGGGGAGGTGCGTTTAATTTAATAATTAAAAAACTGTAATATATGTAGTAGAAATAAGCGGCCGGAATGCGCCATTTGTATGCAAACTGTAACGTGTTTTAAAAATTTCAAATAAACGGGTTTTTAATTATATAAATGTATTGTGAGCCCTTCGCAGCTATTATTTAAGTTATGTTATTTTATGTTTATGTTAATTTATATAGCGCCATTTTTGCGTAAGAGTTACAGGTGCGACATCCCGAAAAAATGAGTTTTTAGGCTCTTCTTGAAGTGTTTCTGGTTCTCCGTAGATCGCAGCACTGGAGGCAGCTGATTCCACATAGCTGGGCCCGCAAAGCTGAAAGCACGTTCCGCAAACTTGGTGGCTCCAGGTCTCCTTGGTACTACCAGGCTGCAGAGTGCCTCCGATTTAGCTGACCGCAGTGTGAGCCATCTTCCAGTGATATTGTCTAGGATACAGGGGTCGATTAAATATTGTGGTGCTTTTCTTTGAAATTAAGTTGCTTTTTGGTAAAATGAGGGCTTTTTTCATTGTAGGAAAAATCAAATGCACAAAAAAAAAGTAAAACTGCATTCAATGGTGTCAAAAGATTCTTATTCTTACAATTGAATTATTCTTGAATATTAATATTTATATAGGTATCTTTATTTTTTGAAATAGAGATGCGAACATGGAATGTGTTGCATCAATATTCTTACTATTTTCAAAATAAGCTAAACGCTTGCGCTATGAAAATAGGTCTGACTTGCTGGCTTCCTGGAATGAGGCTCGAACCACCGACCACCAAATCACTAGGCGAGTGTCATAACCACTACACCAACAAGCTATCAATAAAATAATAATAAAACCAGAAAAGGTAAAACCATAGAAAAGTTTATTTTTACATATTTTAAATTATTGACATAGGTAACAATATTCCCAATCTTAGCCTAAGAGACCAATTTTGATAAATAATTGTCTCATTAATTGATGAAAAATAAATAAACTTTACACCTTCCAGTATCACCTTTTAACATGGTGGCTTAAATGATAAAATTCTGAGCCTTTAATAAGGAGCAGATTTTTGTGAAACCCAGAGCATATAAACAGATGCCGAATCAGTAACCATATTTCCCTGCTAATTGTATATAGTGCACTTCAATATTACAGGGTCATACTGTGAATGAGCATTAATTTATTGGAAAAGCCTCATCTTATAAACATGTATTCACAGAACTTTGTTTTGGGCCAAGGAATGAGTTTTATCACTATGAAAGTGTCCGCCGAATATCTTTGTATTATCAAACGGAATGGTTTACAGATACAGTTTACAAAGATGTCAAAGTTAACAATTTCACTTTTATTATTCAGTTGTCATTCTCAGTAATATATAATATAATATGTTTGCTTTATGGTGGAAAATGTTGATTTGAATAGTTTTGGTTCATCTACAAAATATTTATGGCTTTTTTGTGATCAATAGGCAGATTGAAATAAATTATTAATTACTCTGCTTCATTAACTGACCTGTATTGTGGCGCATCATTGGCAAATAATTATTCATCATTCATGTACAGTATTTATTGAATTAGTTTACAGATCTTACTGAAATAAATAAAATTTCAATAAAAATGATACATATGTAATAAATTTGAAACCTGTTGCGTTTCTAGACAGTTTTATTGATTATTAAAAATTAATAACATAGTGTCAATCCCTGAGAGTGAATATTATCAAAGTATACATTAATTGTGGGAATTCGTTAATATGTTAGATAGTAAAGTAGTTGACGTTTTGATTACGTTTGTAACATTGTCAATATAGTAAATATTATCAAAGTATACATTAATTGTGGGAGTTTGTTAACATGTTAGATAGCAAAGTAGTTAACGTTTTGATTACGTTTTATAACAAAATTCAATTTAAATGTTCATGGTGTAACATTGTCAAAATTCTAGATGGATTAGGATCAAATAACATAATGGAGTGACCGAATTAACGATTTAACACATTATTTTTTTTATTTGATTATTTTCCTAGAACATTACATTTAACACATTTTCACACACATTATCATGATACTTAGATTATTTACAGTACCTATATCGAAATGGCGACTATAAACTCTAGGAAAAAAATTAAATCCATGTTGAAATTAATCCATTTCAGGAATTAGCAGCAGAAGACAGGTACTTAAAAAAAAAACTGCTTTACTCAGCATGAAATGTTGAGATTAAGTTAAAATTAGTACAAAGAAAGATAAAATTCGGCTACAAAATTTACTTTGTTTGCACATTTATTAGTTTCCGTGTAAAGCTACTACAGATGGTATAGGTACCTACTTATATTATCATATACTACTTAAAAATACATAAAGAGACGTCCATAAAATATGTCATTTTCCTCTCTAATTTTTTACATACTTCAAACACAAAATATTAAATCTAGTGGCGCATATTATTGTGATGACTTTTATAAACAAGTGTTAATATACACAAAATTTAAAATACGATCTAGCGTACTAAAGTTTATGTATAAATTATCTATGTACAAAAAATAAGATTTCTTCAGACTTAGAAATTTGTGATATTTGATATTGATAAAAGATCAGCATGCAGGGACATGTTAACAAAATGTTGAGCGCATGCACTGTTATCTTTTTCATCGATTGTCCCCAAAATTTCTTATCAGAGTACATAATAGCAAATTATTTAGCACACTGTTTGTCTGTGTTTGTGATTTATAAAACTAAAGAATGAAATGATTATTTACACATGCATCTATGTACTTAAAATACATGACGTGAATAGGAACATCATCGTCAAAATAGATCTAAAACAGTAATTAATTAACTATCAAATTTTATGAACACAGTCATTATCATAATTGTGATATAATACAAATTGTTAAGATCTGTTTAAATAAATTTTGTATACTTTTTCAACTGGTATTGAAATTATAATTGATTCATAACGATAAATGCAAATAAATATGTGACTTGTGATCATAAAACATTTCAAACAATTTAGTTGTTAATGCTTAGATAATTAATTATCCTATTCACCATGACTTAAATGTATTTATTTTTTATTACTATACATAAAGTTTACAAAAATAATCTAACTAACTTATTGTTGTGATCACAATTTCATTATTCAGTAAATCACAGATTTCATCGTGATTTAATTTAATATATTGGTAATTAAGAATACTTAAAACTAATTGCATTTAAAATAAAATAAAATATTTTTGCCCTTATTTTATATCAAGAGCTCATCCAAGAATGTATTGAAAGATGACTGATTCGGCATCTCAAAGCAAGAATTAGAAGACAAAATAAATTACGACATTATGTTGAAACATCACATTTATTTTGAATTTTAATAATTTTGAGTCCTTTGTGGTTTTGGTAATACTTTAACATAAAGTAACATCAATTTATTACTTTACACACCTGCATACATAGAATTACATTATATAGATATAGAATAGGAAACTATCTATGTACACTAATTTATAAACATAATTTGTGAATGAGTGAGCAAAGGTTGCAGCATAAGGCTTTATACTAAGGCACTTAAATAATCGCTAATTATTATTTTAATAAGTAAATAAAATATTTGGAGCCTGTGAACCAATACTCCATGGAACGGCTAAACAGCACTGTAATGTCACTCTGAAGTTTAATTGTATTTCAGTCTCAAGGGAATCTCATCTCTGCAACATATTTATGCTGAAGGTTGTGATGGGAGGCTGAACGTTGAGGTGCTCTCGCTGGCTGAAGTGCATGAGTGGAGTGCGAGCGGATCGGCCTCTCAGTCGGAGACATCTTACGTCCATTCCTCGATCTATCTTCAGTCTTCCAACCTTTGTCATCATAAGGGTTCCTTTTAGCATCATCGTAGGGCGCTCTCCTATTGCCCTCTTGACGCTGGCGATGCCAGGCTCGCTCCGCATCATATCCGTATAAATCAAGCAATTGTGGGACAAACTGACTCTGGGAAGGAAGCTGATGATGGGATCGCCTCCAGCCTTCTTCGTAACGCCTTCTCGTATTTTCATCTTCGGCAGCTCGACGTCGTTGTGATTGGCTAGAGCTACTCTCACTAGAATCCTCACCGGACGTTCCTATTCCTAGATCCTTTTCATCACCGTATCCTTTGAATGGTACTCCTTTGAATGCTTTTCCATTGTACATGCTTTCGTTCAACATTAATTGAGGATGTGGAATGCAATAAGGATGGGGAAAAGCTTTTTCCACTTTTGACATCTTGATTTCTTCTTCTTCCTTATTAGAAGTGCATGATCCTGGCCCGAAGAGTGAAAGTAACACGGGTAATAGAAACAGTCCATGCATTGCTCCGAAGAATATGACCATGAAAACCATTTTAAAGAAAACTAGGAAAATATAACTGTCTGCAAGAATTAGAGCAACGACTCCGAGTATAGTACTCAAAGCTCCCTGAACTATGGGTAGTCCTAAGGAGTACAGACATTCTCTTACTTTTCCGTCTGGTGATACAGCCTTCGATGACATGTATGCGTAGCAAATGTGCGCTGTAAAGTCTACAGAAAATCCAATGCACATAATTAAGTTAATCATGGAAATAGAATCCAGGTTGACGTCCCAGAGGGCCATATATCCCACGACACCAGTCTCAATGGAGATAATACTAAAGGCCACCCACAAAGAACACAGGACATTTGGTATGAAGATGAAGGAAATTATCATCATGATTATTGCTCCTATCACCATATTTTGGATGGAAACTGGACGGACAAGTTCGAACTGAAAATAGAGAAACATATTACAGTACAATCATGAAAATAGTAGTAATTGAAAAGTCATTTTATTAATACATATTAACATTTTGTGAATATAATTATTCCTACTATGATATACATTCATTTTACATAAAATATATATTTTATGTTACTAATACATGGAAGGTACTGATTTTTTCAATAGATAAGCATCATAAAGGTCTAAAAAAAAATTAAAAAGTCGTACAAAGTGAGTATTTATTGGAGAGTTAATAATTACTGAAATATTTAGATTGCAATAAGTTCACATGTTTGAATGTTTATAATGCGATAAAGTCTCACCTGATCAAAAAATACGAAGTACGGATGGAAAACGCTAACATTCAATGGTGATTCATGGCATACTCTTCTCAATATCTTCACCATATCCTTTTCGTGATTTGTGTCGCTGACATTCACGGCTTGTATCAAAAACCTAGATGCTATAATCTGAGTTTCATCTTCATTGAATTTCACATCCAGTGAAAATGGATTTGACGGATAAAGCCATATCTAAAATAAGATGTCGTTTGTTGCATTATCACAAGAGCAATTTATGAAAAGCTTTTTACAATTATACTACATACAAGTACCTACATCTTTCAATGTTTTTAAAAATTATTGTAATATTTGGTTGTTGAATACCATTACTTACCTCTTTCAAACTTTTTAATTACATATTATTATAATGGTATGTGAACTAAAATGTGTTTTGTTCTATAATATTTGAATTTTAAATATATGTTTTGATTTAAAGTAAAAATTGTATTCTATTTTTCAATAATACTACTTACGTCTTTCAATGTTTTTATAAATGATTTTTCATCATTGTGTGTCAGATTATACTCTTCATTGTTTCTATTGATATAACTGACAAATGAACGGAGCCATGATTCGGTGTATAGAGGTGAAGATATATAGGAAACGTTTTCCAAATTTCTGGTCAAGTTTTCCATTTGTTCTTGAACCACGGGATCAGAATAGTTATAGGCACCACTGACAATTACCTAAAAATACATGAATGTGATCAATTTTTTAATTTTTAATTTATTTTTATTTACATTTACGCATTGATTTTTTTGTCCAACAATTAAATTAATTTTAGTATAGTATAGTTTACCATTATATATGTAGTATGTAAAGCCTTCTAAATGATCTATTTATTTTTATTTATAGCTTTGTGCCTCAAATGGTTATTAGCATACCTGTATTCTATATGGAAATTCCCTGTAGTAATAATCTTCCATGTCAAAGAAAACAACAGAATAAGAATCAGCTCTTGAAAGCTTTCTTCTCTCCAGACCTTCTTTTATGTTGGTCACTCCGTATCCTGCTCCAGCCAGATACAAGGCAAATATGAGAACCACGATGCATTTAACCCAGCCTTTGTTGAGGAGACCGGCAACACTATCCCGGAAAAATGCCATGACCATGTGCTCTTTGTTATCTATCGGATTATCAGGATCAGCTAGATCTATTCCTCCCGTGCACATAACGCGGTAAAACCATGAACGCTCCTCTGAAAACAGAAATATTTCATTAGTCACTGGAATATTAGTTATATTTAGAACATTATTTAGAAAATAAAAAGAAAAAATATTAGTAGGACAATTCCATATTTATGCGACTGTCACTGTACGTCACTTTTCTATTTTGTATTTATTTTGTCACTTACATTCAAATTCTCAATACGGTCAAACGCCACAATCAAATTCTTGTTAATATTAGTATTGATTTTTTAAAACAACCATTTATGTATTATTATTATTTCTCACCGGTGTTAAGCTCTAGGAGCAAATGAAGATTTACAAGTAGGTAAGTACTATATGGAACAAAAAAACTGTGAAAGGTCCACCAGATACTATGGCAAAGACCCGTCATCGTGACATCACTACTCTCTCTAGCACGATTTCCTTTGTTCTAATGTAAACAAAACTGCAACGGCTAGGTCGGCTAGCAGATACACAGCGCAGGATTGGACAGGTACCATCACAACACTATTAAAATGATTTGACCACTCGAAGCAGAAGAATAGTCTAAATATTGCAATAATTACAATCAAATCAATATGTAATTACATTTGTTTTTTTTAATTTTTGATACGCTTGTTGGTTTAGTGCAGCAGTGGCGAACTGTTTTAAAAGGCATGCCAAAAATTTCCAGATATTATTTATTGGCTAGCTGATATTTCCAAGACAGATATTATTTATTGGCTAGCTGATATTCTTAAGACTGGTCTTAAGACCAGCGAAGGATCGGGATCCCCTTGAGACCGACGGTGTTTATAGGCTCGATTGTCAAAATTGCGACAAAGTGTATGTGGGACAAACAGCACGCACGATTTCAAAGAGGGTTGATGAGCATAAAAGAGCATGCAAACTCGGTCACCCGGAAAAATCGGCATTGGCTGAGCACTTTCTAGATACGGGCCACCATTTTTCATTTGAGCCAAAAATCTTAGGAAAGCCCAAAAGTCACCACACGCGCCTGGTCAAAGAAGCAATTGAAATATACAAGCACCCGGTAAACATTAATAGGGATGCCGGTCTTAAGTTAAGAACATCGTGGTATCCGGCGCTGCAGGATAAATCAAATAGACGATCCGCACAGTCCGACATCCGTTAGTAGATATATAAAACACTACATGAAGACCTTGCTTTCGACACGGTACTGCAATCCAGTATTTAACATAACACAAACTTGGAGACACCCTGACTTCGGTACGGTATTGCAAGGTAATACTTAACCTACACTTCAACACTCACTCATCACATCAGCCCTGATGATGGACCCTGCAATGGGATCCGAAACGTTGGCCAGAGAGGTCACATACACACGGCAGAATATCCCAGAAAACTATACATAGAAGATTCTGAACGGCCGTGAAAACCTAAGGACATTTTTAATGTAAAACTGTTTACACGGGTCAGCAAAATTGTTTTACATGCCATCTTTGGCAAGCGTGCCCTAAGTTCACCATCACTGGTTTAGCGGTATGACACGCATCTAGTGATCAAATGGTCGAGGATTCGTGCCTAATCTCAGAAGATCCTATTAGGGCCGGTTGTTTCAAGTTGGATTAAAGTCAGCATTCGTTTAAAGCATAGATATATACGAAAACGAATCGTCTGATTGGTGGAGAATTCAAAAATATATGCTTTAAACGATCGCTTACTTTAATCCAACTTGAAACAACTGGCTCTTAGTCTGTTTAGCTTTATTTGAAAAAAAAAAGATTTTTTTGATTTGACACATACTCCATTTGTGCACCCTTTGCTGTTTATATATCCTACAGCTGTCTGTAGGATATATGTTTAGACATTTTTGTCAACCCTAAACATAATACGTAAGGGGCCATCCATAAAGTACGTCACACGTTAAGGGGGGGGAGGGGGTTGACGAATTGTGACATTGTGTGACAAGGGGTGGGAGGGGTCCTAAGTTTCGTGATGTCACATTTCAAAATCTAATACAATTGAATAAAAACGGTTATATAGCTCAATTGTACGCGATAGAGGTAGGTGCGAGAGGTTTATCGGCAAAAGCCCTGTACGTCTTACTGAAAGATCTTGACTTATCCAGATCTTCCTTTAGTTCCATATTAGAATGCGTATCGAAAACGGCACTAACGGAGTCTTATCAAATTTGGTTAGGCAGGGAGAGAGACCGAAACAGTGGAGGTGAGTTCTGATGCATCATAAGGAGGCCCCTTAAACCTACACCTGGGTCACACCTAAGTCCCAGGCACTGTTCTCGACTCCCCTCTCTGCAATGCAATGGACCCGGCACCCGCACGGTGAATCCATCCAATGCTAAGTGTTTCGTCTATTCGTCAATTTCAAAATGTAAAATTGCTAAATACGTGACGTCACACTAGGGAGGGGGGTCTCACAAATGTGACCAACTGTGACAAGGACGGGGGAGGGGTCAAAAAATCACGAAATTAGTGTGACGTACTTTATGGATGACCAACATTTGCATGCAATATTGGTGAAAATAAAAGTAAAAAGATTAGGTGACATTTACCTTTGATAGCTCTTGATACTGGTAGAACTTTAACGCATAGAATGGAATGCATGTTCTTCTGTTCGCAATATCCTGCTATGGCCATACAGGAGGAGAAGAATGTCAGATGCCAAACAAATGTGAACAGAACTGCCAAACCTGAAAAATTATTTAATTTAATTTATTTTCATTACTTATTCATACTAATTTTAAATATTCATCCTACTAGGTCGTTATATAGTAAAATATGTAATATTATAATGTCACTAAGTAGTAAGTGGAAAATTGTAAATTTGTGAGTACTTTTTTCAGTTTCAAAATATAGGGTTTATACAAAGGTCTTATAGATTGGCAAACATTATTAAATTAATTTATAATATCTAACATTGAATTATTATTTCTAGGTGCCATATGAATAACTTTAATGTGTAATTTTTGAAACCAAAAATTGCTTTGAAATATTTTAATTTGACATTGTTGACACTATTTCTATTTTTTGTGTTTATATATTTATAATATAAAACTTTTGAAATTTTATTTTGTTCATTAATCAGAAGTACACTGGAGTTTGCCTTCGTTATTTGGAACCCACAATATCAAGTACCTATATATAAATAACATTGAACGTTTTCAGCATAAATTTTTAAAGCGATTGATCTACCATAATATTGTTGCACCTCCTATAACGTCTCTGTTTTTTTTTTTTTTTATAATATTTTTTTTTAACACTTTGACTGCTGAACGATTTTCTTCGACATCATGTCGGTGCTGAAAATTTTGCCAATATTCAAAATTCTTAAGATAATGATTTTAGGGATAATTCATTGCCATTTACCCCCATAAACCCATTAGTTCTCTCCGGGCGGTCGGCACCGCCATAAACATACCACTGTTTTTTTCAATGACGAATGTCGTGTAGTGCGTTTACACTCACCCAAAAGTATATCTGGTCAATATTATTCACCAAAATAATTATTTTTCAAAAATTATTATTATTGCATATCTTATTATTCAGATATTTTACAATTCTCTGTAGTTACACGTCTAAATTTCGTCTATTGGGTTATTTTTTTCGTATATATTTTTCATATTTATTTTTAATCGACACGATATAATGTTTCTCAAAGGCGTAGGATTTTAGTATTAGTGATATAAAACAAAAAAAATATAAAAAATGTAATACATAATTTTGACATTTCAAACTGAAGTACTTCATATTATAAAATCTATGAAAACATGTATCTTTACATTTATTGTGCACATTTTTTTTTCAAAATAATTTGCTTCGTTTTATTTTTATTCGGTTAGTGTCTTTAGTACAAAATCTATAAAAGTGTAGTTTCATTAATAGCCAACGTCAGCTTATTTGATTATTCCTGCCTATAAATTAGTATAGCTTCTACTCTAGATCGCTTCTGTGAGACCGGTTGATGCATTTTATATGATACTAGCTGTTCGTACTCGACATGAACTAAAAATGAATCGAATCAGACACACGGTGTAGATTTGTATAGAGAACAGACCGACAGACAGACATTGAGTTTTATAGGTATAGATGTATGAAAATATTAATAAAACTATTTTAGAAAGTAGATAAATTTTAGAAAATAGAAAAAAAAAATATCTTAGAAAGTTTGTCCTACACAAATATAAAAAATATAACTGACCCAAAATTCATATACCACATAAAAATGTCTTTACACTTGAAGCCTCTTACATACAAAAAATAATAATTGAAAATTACTACATTAAGGAAAAGTTCTCTTTAGATAATGAAAAATGTTATTCCATACAAGTTGGAAAAATATAATATTTACATAAAAAACAACACGAAAAAATTCGTGTGTGAACGAACTTTATGTTCATAAACGGAAGGAATGCAAAAAATGGAAAGAAAATGACCCAACCATACGACGTATTGTCTAGCACCAACCCTCAGGTATAGAATGCCGATAGGCGTTTTCAGCACACAGCGAATGTTTTTGAGAACGCCTATAGGCGTTTTCAGCACTGGACGTGTTAATCAAATTTTTTTATAATATATTAAATAATAATGTGGATTGTCCTGATTTATTATCATGTATTGTTTTCATATACCAACCCGTCGTTCACGGTATATAAATCTTTTCTGACAGTTATCAGCAGAATCATAAACTTATTCTTGCAATACGAGAATAAGTTGCAAAATTTGTATTGCAAGAATAAGTTTATAATTGGCATAGACTTATTCGCAGACACAAAGTATATTCTCAAGCAAAAACACACATACCTACACACATACATACATACACACACACATACATACATACACACACACATACACACTAAAAACAACAACTAGTAACAACAACATATTATATGTAATAGCAAACAAGTAATTTTATAGATATTATTGTAAGCGATTAATAGATGTATGGAGCAGATATTATTCAAATGTTTCTACCTTTTTTCTTTGCAGAACATTTTCATGCATTGTAAGCTTCAATTTGAATAAATAAAAATTAAAATAAAATAATATTTGTGTTTCTGCCACTGTATTGTATATACAAAAGCCTAAACATTAGACTGTCCAAGTAATCTCTTTTCACACATTGCCGACTGTTGCTTTTTGACCACGAAACATACAATGAGGTTGAGATTTTTTACATATTGCATAATATTCTCTATAAAGGATAATTTACTTACTGGAATATGTGCAAAAGATTCTGACAGACGGGAAGGGACTGATGACTCCGATCCAGAAAGAGATCATGTCTGTAACGGAGGTGATAGTGATGGAAACAGCAGCATCAGAGAGCGTGTGAGCCATCCTCTCAGGCACCGATAGCTTGACAGATGTTCTCCGCCAAGCAGCCAGCATCACAAAAGTGTCATCAATTCCAATACCTGGAAAATCACATTATTTTAATAGGTAAAAAATTAGGAAAATAAACAGTAGGTATTAGATAAGAAGTATATAAAATATTTATATATAATAATATACCCTTCCTTTTTAATATTTTTATTTCAAAATAAAAATAAATAAGTAATATACAATACATCTTTATTATATAGCTCAACCGCCGAGGGGTTTCACATAACCCATAAGAAAAAATATATTTCCCTCGCATTTGCACTACCATTGGCTCCATATAAAAGAAGATAGATGATAGCAAAATGAGATGATCATACCAAAGCTAATCCCGGTATTATAATTTTATGATGTCTAAATGCCTACATATGAATGTATAGATATAGGTCTTTTCATATAAGCTTGCAATTGAGTTAATGTGGGCACAGTGCGTAATACGCACATTATTTCGTTGTGTTAATTTTAGAAGATCCCCTATCGTATCCGTAAACTTAACACAATGAAACAATGTGCATATTGTGCACTGTACCCACACTAACTCAATTGCAGGCTTATGTGAAAAGACCTATATAAGTTAAGTTTAGACAAACAAACATTGAAAGATTCTAAGAACACAGAAAAGATAATATTTTTCCACAACTAATAACATAAGCCTGTCAGTAGGACTTTCGACCTTGGAGGAGGGGTTACTAAGATTATGAGTACTGAATAAAATATGTAGTCAGTGTGGTCAACTACTGTTTTATAATTTTTAATCACAACATATTTATCTGAGATTAGTATGAGGTACGAGATTTATAAGATGGGGAGGGAGGAGAGGATGTTTACACATTAATTAGGGCCGTTGTTTGATGTGGTACCTAATGGTATAGTGTTCACGAATATTCTAAGACTTGAGTGAATGTCTTGAAATTGAATTCAATTACTCGATTTTGTCCCCAAAGGGATTATCATTAATTAAGACAAATTATAGATGTCTCACAGAGAGGAAGCCATTTATAGTAATCGTTAATAGTTCGTTTAAAGCATAGATTTTTGCATTCTCCGCCAATCAAACAATCCGTTTCCGTAAAAATCTATGCTTTAAACGAACTTTCAATGTAATCCAACTTTATACAACCGGGCCTTAGTGTGGCGCCGGCCTAAATGACCTATTAAGTATTACGAATCAAATTGATACAGCCGGCACTTAATATATATTTTTTAATTTATTATAATAACGTTTATTAAATTTATTTATTATTTTTAATATGACTTTTATCAAAGTTGTAATCTGCCCTTTATCAGAAATCAATTAATTATTGGTTTTAATTTTCGACCGTGTCTACATTTTTCGTAATAGTAAACGTATTTTTTATTGTGTCATAAAAATCAATAATGTCGTTTCATGTAAGATGTTGCTATCCTTTTTTTACCGTTACATTAAGCCGTGTATTCACTAGGGGACAAATTGTCCCTCAACAGCATGCGCGGCATAGTCTACGTGACGTTGCAACGTCGTGCACTGTTCCGCGACCTCGCGCACAACATAGCGCGGCATTTCTACGTGACGTGGCAACGTTGCCATGCGCACGGTACCCGAGCGTACTCACTGCAACATTCCGCGGAGCGTCAGTACCACGTGGTATGTTTACAAGTGAATACGCATGCGCTGTATCTGTCAAGATGACAATGCGGGGAAACGAAATCGTTCTCGAACTCATCGAGCTGTATCGATCGAAGATCGCATAGAATGTCCGTCCTTCTTTCTCTTTGCAGTTAATAATTTCGCATTCTCCTCTTTTTTCTCCTCTTACTTTTCGATAAACTCATTAACATAAACAGATACGCGGCTATCATCATAACCTCATAGGGCGATATATTTCCGTGACGTCTGGAAAACAATAATTATTTGCAAAAAGGACCTTGTTTTTAATAATATTCAATTTACTACAGTAAAACCTCGTTAATTTGAAATTACGACCGAAAAAAACATTTCGAATTGCGCGGAACCCCGTTTTCGCCAAATGTGATACCGCAGCTGTCATCCATAACCTCATCGGATGACATTTCCGCGACAAGATATGCGAATCCACGGTGTGTACACGTCAATTGACCGCGTCATTGTCCCCGAAACATGAGCGTAGATGTTGATGCGACATGTCGAGCGGAATGTTTCGCGATTTGTCCCCTAGTGAATACATGGCTTTAACGAGCATATTCAGAGTTGTATAAAACCTTTGATGGTTACAAATCTTCTTCGTAAATAAATTTTGTGAGCGTAAGTATTTGTTGGCTGCACGCACGCTGATTAAAATGCGGTGACCGACTTTTTTATTGAGTATACAATTATGTACTTACATTCATTTATTAAATTTATTGGCTTTAAGTAGATATTTATGCTTTTGTTTAAGGCGATCTTCTAGCAATGTGAGCGAAATTCACATTTTTTTCTCAAATCTTCTCTTGCGTTTTTATCACATTTTTGTACGGAATGGTATCATATTAAAATTTATTCATCAGGTTCCATATATTTTAAATACGGATAAATTCTTAAAATGATGTAAACTAAATTATTTAATCAATTAATAAATACATATCTAATCCTACGATGTTTCAAATATGAAGAAAATTGACATGTCTTTTTCTTAATAAAATTATTTAAAAATCTGTCAGTTTGTTTACTTACAATTTATATTTTGAAAACACCGTTTCAATTTTTTTTAACCTTTTTTACATAGTTGACAACTATGTAAAAAAACAAATAAAGATATACCAACATATAGGCTTTCCTTCCGAAATTAAGTATAGCTACGGTTGTCTTATAGTTAGTAACAAATCTTCACAGGTGAATTCCTGCCTTGATAATAAGTCGAAAATATTCAAGCAACCATGGCCTAATCAATAGTTATGGAGATATGCAATATCAAAGATTGCATTTTTTTCAATATTTCCGACATTTTTTTTGCAAAAAGTTGAAATATTAATACAGTAACTTATATCGATTATAAAAAAAAAACATTCGCTTTGCAAAAATTGAAGGTAGATTTTTTTAACGAGATTTTTATCATTTTATTTGAGTTGTATTGAAGCGAATTGATTTTTCACAATCGATATAAGTTACTTACTGTAATGGTAGTTCAACTTTTTACAAAGAAAAGGTCAGAGATATTTAAAAAAAATGTAAACTTTGATATTGCATATCTTCATAACTATTGATATTAGGTCATGGTGGCATAAACATTTTCGACTCAGTATCAAGGCAGGAAATGTTTTTTCTACTAACTATGGGACATCCTGTATATCCTAAAATTAAAACAACATTATTTTAAGATAGAATATGTTGAAATTACCGAAATGTTGACTTTTAGGTACATGCGACCCTTTTTGATGTACAGAAGGAGAGGGCGACCGCGGAAGACGTGGCATGACCAGATTAACCAGATACTGGAAGATGGTCCCGTTAGAAGCCTCAACAACCGGCGAGCCTGCATGCGAAGATGTATGAATGTGGATGAGGCGAGAGTTGTATGTCAGGACAGAAGAGTGTGGCGCTCTGTCCTCTCTGTCTACCCCCACGGCGGAAACGGCGTGATGGTAAGTAAGTACACTAGTATAAACCTCATCTAATCTAATTTCCATTGCCACTTCAATGTTCAATGTTTGATCAAGCATTGATGATATACACAGATCATGATTAGATTAGCACCCTTAATAAAGTCGCTACACAATTGTAGCTTTTAAGTTTTTACTTGAGCGCTTGCAAGAGTAAAGTATGATTGCTTTGACCAATAGGTAATCGTCCATTTATCCTGGTTTTACATAATTTTGCATAAAATTACGTAAAAGTAATTTCCCTGATGGTAAAGACGAAGATGATCTTTTTACTTATAATAATTAATGTACCTACTAGTCTCCATAAACATAATATTACGAAAAAGTTTTCGTTTATAATTTATTGTTGTATCTTTATACTTAGATACGTTGTTTTAAGCTATTTTTACACGCTTTTATTCAGCTTAACATGTCTGTCAGCCACAAATTTTCGATCTGAAATAAGGCAGAGAGACGTATTCCGGATGACAATGAAATACTCGTTCATCATTCGGCAAATAGGTACAATTTGAATACAACAATGCCGATTTAATAAGCATAATAAATGAGATACACCTATATCTAATCAATACAATTCTACCAGGAATAACGGTATTGTTTCTCTTCTCAAATATGTACATTTATAATAATATCATTAATGTTATTAAATCAGTAAAAAATATATTTAAATTGCTGACGCGTTGTCGGTTTGTATTATTATATTCAATTCAATTTCAATTTATTTATTCAATAATATGTACATTACAAACTTGAATTTAATGCATACATAATACGAAGATACAGATATAAGTGACGTTTATAAGTTTACGAGTTTCGAAGTTCATAGCATTAGGAAAAGAAACATGTTTTCGATGCAATCTGAATTGATTACAAGAAATAAAATGAAGAAGAGTAAAAAGTAAAAAATAATATTAAATTAAAAAAAAAAACACGCTTTTATAAAAAAATAACTCAAACGGAGAAAATATATTTTTTAACAGCCAAGTACTAAGAGCAATCACAATATATGCATATGTCAAAGCTTTTTCGCAAACCTCAACGATCGCTCGCATTAAATAAGCTGTATTTTCACATCACTGTAAAACTCTCTCATCGCAATTCTCTTAGTAAGATTAGTTACGAGTACATGTAGGTACTTAGTTATTCATAACACATACCACAAGTTGCTAATATCCGCCCCACGCTTTTTATTTTATTGATATGTTTTAATCATTTTTAAATATAACTCTTATTACTTAGATATGTTCTAGATCTAGATCACCATTTGAAGTTGGAAAATAAGTTTAAGAAAAATTCTCGAAATGGAGGATCCCCCTTAACATTATAATATGATTACAATTTTCGTGATGTCACTTTATTTGATTGTTGTCCATATTTTTATATAATAGTACGATAGCGGACATCCAATATACATTTTTAAATTAATGTATAATAACGAGGTGACATATTTATGATGTTGCGTAGTAATGAGATCATTACTAGAGCTTGACCAACGTAAATTGGCGTGCGGCGACTTTGGAACTAAAACCCGCCCCGCCCGCACCCGGCGGTAACCCCTCGCCCTGTCGTTCA
This sequence comes from Agrypnia vestita, assembly GCA_016648135.1. Lineage (NCBI taxonomy): Eukaryota > Metazoa > Arthropoda > Insecta > Trichoptera > Phryganeidae > Agrypnia > Agrypnia vestita. Next base: position 38,364 of record JADDOH010004110.1, read on the forward strand.
GTTCAATCTCGTATTTGCGCGTGAGCTGTGACATCTTGATTTCCAATATACACTGAATTATGTCCAAAACAGTCTTGCAACACCTTGCAGGTGTTGCAAGACTGTTTTGGACTGTACTGGACCAATATTACCGTTTGACAGGACTCCAAATAGAGTGGCCGCCATTACTGGTTTGTTTCTTTAGTGTTGCCCGACCAAATTTCTATTATAATATCATATATTGTCAATGTTCCGGACACTCTGTATTAGAGATGAAACGGATAGTGATTTGGCCGGATACCGGATATCCGGCGAGCCCCTAGGCCGGATAGCCGGATATCCGGCTGCTGAATGTTCAGTTCATTTAGAAAATATAAGCAATATTCGACAGGCCACGGCCAAAAAATTCGTTTTTAGTGTCTTAGAAATGATCAATTGTGCACGCAGAATATTTTTTCTTACACGTGGAAAGCTGACATTTTGAAGACAAGTCTGTACTAAAATATTTAAGAAATGTAAAATATTAATAAAGTTAAAAAATTTTCATTATCTTACTCTACAAGCACCTACAATTTTAAAATAAGTTTTGTTTAACGAGGATGAGTCATTCTAAAACTAAAACTTAATACTCAAAATAGCGTTTCGACGATCAGTATTCAATTTTTTTCACTGCTGAATTTGAATAATGATCTACTACACTACTGCCAAAAATTGTTCTACCAGAAAGCATGATATGACTTAGGGTCGGTTGTTTCAAGTTGGATTAAAGTAAGCGTTCTTTTAAAGCATAGATTTTTACGTTCTCCACCAATCAGACTATCCGTTTTCGTAAAAATCTATGCTTTAATCGACCGCTTACTTTGATCGAACTTGAAACAACCGGGCCTTAGTGCTTTCTGTCAGAAGAACAAAAGATTAACAAGACTTCATGATTTTATAAACTTCAAAATCAGACATCATCAGAAAAAGCCCGACAGAAAATCGTGGAATTTATAAAAATGGCTCGCGATGAATCTTCCAACAATGGAAGCTTATTGCCATCCACGCCTGCTAAAAGAAACAGATGTGACGAGACTGTCACAGATCAACTGATCAACGGATCAAAAACTCGTGAAGCTCACGATACACTTCGGGATTGTTTCGACGAAGTGGCAAATGAATCAGTGTCAGGAACAAGAAAGGATCGTATTTGCAAGCGAGATTGACTATTATTTGAAGACAGTTCGAATCGATCGTAGCCGCGACCATTATATTTGGAGGTCAGCTAATTCAAAACAGTATCCAAATTTGATAAAGTTTGCCAGAATTTATCTTTCAGCTACTTGTAGCAGCGCATAGAGCGAAAGACTATTGTACCCTTATCAATTTACTGGCGATAATTTTTTGAAATTTTCGCAATTGAACGAATATCCGGTATCCGGCCGGATATTGAGGTACTACCCGGCCGGATAGGCCGGATACCGGATATCCGTTTCATCTCTACTCTGTATATTATAGGTATTGTGTAATAAAGTTGGTAAATTCTGTTTCGCGACAGGGACGCCCTCCCTCGCACGCCAATTTATACTGGTGACATTCTAATAATAGAATTCTTAGAATTTTTCAATAAATTTATAAAATTTAACATAATTGTAATTGTATGTAACGTATAATGTAAGAAGGTTTTAATAAAGATCTGGCTACAAATGTACAGGAGGGTGCTTACGCAGGCAAAAAGCAACTAAAAAAACAGAAGTGGATAAATGCACTTAATACAAATTGGTTACACTCGAAAGGATGTGATTCTTGGAACGGTTTAGATTTTCTCTAGTCCATTGTGTGTAGGGACTGGCGTGTAGTGGTGCAGTTAATAAACCATGTGGCCGCTGATGCCGCCACTCATTAAGTATTGCTGTCAGGAAGTAGACAGTTATGGTGCTCCCTAGATGGAGAGGATTATCATCAGCGAACGAACAAAGCCGATAGTGACTTGGTAGCACTGGTGTTTGTCGGCGGTCGGTTGAGCAATGAACGTGTGCAAGAATATCGTTGACTCCACAGGATTCGTGCTATCTTATACCCAATATCAAATGTTTGTCTTCTAGGAATGGTACGAGTAAAGTGAGCAGACGTACTGATTTATTTAGTAATGAACTGCAAATTGTTCTGGTTTTAAGGAAAATGAGCATAAATGCGTGAAAAATTGTTGTTTCCTTGTGTCCATCGTATTCGTGTCATTCTTATGCTTAGCTCGAAGACCTTACTACCTGCTTACTTCCTGTCACTAAAACGACACAGCTTGTCCAGTGAACTTAGATGAAAAAAGGCAAAGCAAAAATGATTCCCAACCAAAAATAATTCTCGGAAAGCTGAATTTTGGCCTTTTTGTGACCTTTGAAGCCGCGTTAAAAGTTTAATTAATATTTTATTTAGAACAATTATCTCAAGGTCCATGCCAAAATTAAGCTTTTCGGGAATTTTTCCCGTGTCGAATGTCTAATTTGACTGGATGTTCAGATTTTGCGATACAGTTACGACAGCTGCTTCTACCGTGCAACTCAACTATTTTTCTTATATTTTGAGACAACTGAGGAGGGAAGACGCACAGTTGCTAATCTGTGGTATTTTATTACATTTGGAAAAATTTTTGATGAATTTGTAGAAACGCTTAAAAATATATACCTATTTATTTTACTAATATATATTTAAAAAGTTCGTAATTCGTTATTTCTGTCCCTATTTACATCTTTAGTTCGATTTCGGTAATATTTTTAAGAAAATACAGATTTCGACTTTAGAAAATCTGGTTAATATAAATTATATCAGGGGTATAAAAGCAAGGGCAGCAATATCCGAAAAATTAAAAAAAAAATTTTGAACGCAGTCACCGAGGATTACTAATTTAAAATGTACTGAATTCTAGATTTTATGTATCTATCCCCTTCACAATCATGTGTCCTAAAAATTTGTAGGCTGTTTCCTATAAAATCTCCAATTAGTACCTACATTATAAATTAGTACCTAATCCTCGGTGA